>JANIWQ010000002.1:0-225276 GCA_030555725.1 Pichia sp. yHMH446
CAAGGTGCGCCTCCTCTCGACGTGGGGCGCGCTCGCGATCGTCGCGCTCAACGTCGCGCTCGCGCTCGCCGTGCAGTTTATCGCTGAGCCGCGCAGACGACGGAGGCTCATCACAGAAGTCGAACACAGGATGCAGGCGTCGGTCGACGCGCGGTTTGACGAGGTGGCGCAGCTCGTGGCCGAGCTCGCAGCTGAGGTGCGGAACCAGAGGGACCAGAGGAGCCAAAAGAATGAAGAGAAGCCACCACCGCTCAAGAAGGCAAATCATCTAACCACGCTTTACAAACACGTACTCGCCACCATCACCCGTCTATGGAAGTCCTTGGAATCCAGAATCCGTCTCCTGCTGCAACAGCTGGAGCACCTGCACCAGCACATACAGTTCCCGCAACAACTACATCTGCATCTACCCCGTCAGCTACCGACGTCTACCTCCGCCTCAAGAAACTAGAAAAGGACCTGCAGATCATTCGTCTTCAAGAGGAGTACATCAAGGATGAACAGCGTTATCTCAAACGCGAGCTTGTCCGTGCTCAAGAGGAAGTCAAGAAAATCCAGTCTGTACCTCTAGTTATAGGTCAATTCCTTGAACCTATCGATAATTTATCAGGTATCGTATCTTCAACTACAGGTTCCAACTATGTTGTACGGATATTATCGACTTTAGATAGAGAATTACTCAAACCTTCAACTTCGGTTGCCCTACATAGACATTCAAATGCATTAGTCGATATATTACCACCTGAAGCTGATTCTTCGATCTCAATTTTAGGTGAAAATGATAAACCAAATGTTACTTATAATGATGTTGGTGGTTTAGATATTCAGAAACAAGAAATTAGAGAAGCTGTTGAATTACCTTTACAACAATTGGATCTTTATAAACAGATTGGTATCGATCCACCTCGTGGTGTTTTACTTTATGGTCCTCCAGGTACAGGTAAAACAATGTTAGTTAAAGCTGTTGCTAATAATTCAAATGCTTCATTCATTCGTATCAATGGTTCCGAATTTGTTCAAAAATATTTAGGTGAAGGTCCAAGAATGGTTCGTGACGTTTTCCGTTTAGCTAGAGAAAATGCTCCTTCAATTATTTTCATTGATGAAGTTGATTCAATTGCAACTAAACGTTTCGATGCTCAAACTGGTGCTGATAGAGAAGTTCAAAGAATTTTAATCGAATTATTAACTCAAATGGATGGTTTCGATCAATCAACTAATGTTAAAGTTATAATGGCAACTAATAGACCTGATACTTTAGATCCTGCACTTTTAAGACCTGGTAGATTAGATAGGAAAATTGAATTCCCTTCCTTGAAGGATAGAAGAGAGAGGAGATTGATTTTCTCAACAATTGCTTCTCAAATGTCTTTGGCTCCTGAAACTGATTTAGATTCTCTAATAATTAGGAATGATCCTTTATCTGGTGCAATTATCGCAGCTATAATGCAAGATGCTGGTTTAAGAGCTGTTAGGAAAAATAGGTATATGATTATTCAATCAGATTTAGAGGAAGCCTATAATGCTCAAGTTAAGAGTGGTACAGAAGTGGACAAATTCGAGTTTTACAAATAATAGTGAACCCTTATGGTTATATTGTATATCGTGTATCGTATCTGTGTACTCTTCCCTACCTCCTCTCACGTGACACCCGTTTCTTTTAACATGAATAACAGTTCGTACCCCACATTTCTAGATTACAACACACACACCCACCATTACTTCTACACTACACTGTTCACTTGGGAGTATGCGGCTCGGGAAAAAAGTAGACATCAACCTCTCTACACAATCGTCATCTTACCCCCACCTTGCCGGTACAGCAACTCTCCACTTCAACAAAGATCTTACCAACATTTCCCTCATCGTTGTAGGTATCCGTGGTACCATATCTGCTTCAGATACACTCACAAACTTCCCCTCCGGTGGAAGTTCCTTGAAATCAGTGTACACAAACACCACTTTCCTCAACGTTGCAGACATAATCTCACTCCCTCAAATCACAATCCCTTCTTCCTCTGAAAATGACAAAACTTTCACAATCCCTGAAGGAACTAAAATAGATCACCCATTCTCGTTATCACTCCCACAGTCTTCACTACCTTCCACTTGGTCTTACCTTTATGAGAAAATATCTTTCCGTATAAACTACGAATTATTTGTTGAAATTTGCAAACCTGACAAAAATGGTACTCCTAAAACATACATATCCTATAATGAACCTTACCAATACCAGGGGAGACCACCAATTTCAGCAAACTCTTTCACTCGTCATACAATCACTCAACAATTCGACGATAAAATCCGTAAATTCGTTTACGATAAACACACAAATTCTCTTATTCCAACTATCGAACTGACTGAAAATCATAGGAAGACTAGATTTCTCAGACAATTATGGAATAATGGTTATAAGAAGGAAAATTATAAACAATCAACTTACTCATTACCTTTAACTGTACATTTGGACGTACCTGAAACTATCGATCTCTTCAACTCACCTCTAATCTCTCAATTCTCATTGACTTTACAAATAGATGATGATGACGATGATGACCATCATTTATTCTCTTTTAACGGTCAATCAACTCAACTCGGTATCTTCTCTGTAACTAGTCTACGAATCATTCATCATTTGGAAGCAAAATTACAACTTCATGATGATAACTTTGAATCATCTCATAAAATTGAACGTGAACTACTTAGAATCAGTTTCTCAAATCTTATCCTTGATGTAGCCCATGATTTCACTCAATCAAACGAAAAATCTAACAATAATCCCTCACTCTACTGTAACATTGATAATAATAAATTCATTGAATCAGCAGATTTAGATCTTCGGAAACCTATCTCTATACTAGCAGATCTCCAAAATCCAGTCCAAACAACGAGTTCATTACATCTAACTCATAAAGATTCTTACCTTCATTTCGACACTGCTTCCACACTAGAATTTAGATGGTCAATCACAGATAACGGATCTCAGAAAAGACGCTTCTTCTTCCGCATAATTTCAACACCTACATAACTATAGTATCTTGTAAACTGCTAAACCCGGTTTAAAAGTCCCCCATCTATACTCTTCCCATTCAAAATGGTCCATATCATAATGTAGCCACGTACCCCACAACGATTCAACAACTTCATCCATCCCTAACATTGCATTCAATGGTGCAACCAGTAAATCTCCGCTTTGAACTACACTTGCAAGTACATCCCTTGATGCCCCCTTCAAATCAACCACATCCAATTCCAACTCATCAGAGAGCAGGAAAGTCGGTGGCTGATACGTCCTCCAATAAACGACACGATTATAACCTTCATCAAAACTCAATTTCGCAACCGCATTCGTAGCGCTAACTACCCCACCTTGATGCAACACACCAAAGAAAACACAACATAAACTATGGTAAATGAAATGCAACCAAAGCAAAAACTTGAATGTCTTACGTGAAACTGTCGTTGGATCAACTAAAATCGCTAACAATGGTTCAGCAGGTTGCATAAACCTTAGTTCCTGATGTGGGAACACAGAGTGAACAAGCAAAGAAGAGAAAACCGATAAACCGGGCGTACCCCCAAATGAAGAGCTGTTTCCGTACCTTCGTATCGTTGTTAGAAGTAACACTGTCATTGGACCGAGAATAACTGGGATGTTCACCAACGCATGCGTTATCCGTGGATGTAAACCATGAATCGCTAGATTATCGGTATCCGCATTGTACAGTATATTATTCAATGGTGCAATCACCCATTCTTTTAAACTCCACACTTTATCGAATCCTTTGTAATATGCTGTGTCTATAACCACACATACTATCGCAGATATAGTGAATGAGAGTACCAACTTGAGAAGTTCCTTCCAATTTCGAAAGTAATAACGCACACGTATCAATAATGGTAATAATATCCATGCTGTAAAAGTTATACGATTGAATGTACCGAAAGCTATCAAAAATCCTATGCACATTGGATTAGAATCTTCATTTATAAAGTTCAATGTCGGTAAAAGCAAGAGAGTTTCAATTGAATTAGAGAATGTGTGATTTTGCATAACCAATGTAGTAAAACTAGTCATTGAAACCAATAATGATTTAATTGCATCTTTACGTGAATTGCTTAATTTATAAGTATAGTAAATAATTGATAAAATTGTTAAAATTGCAAATTGAATTCTAATTAAAAGATATGATTGATAATTAGTTAAATTTAATCTATCGACAATAAAACCAATCGGTTTGTAGAAGAGTAGTATCGATATAATTGAACGATTGATTGATTCATTATTTTGAACTTCCCATGGTATATCCTTCCATTTCAAAATTTGGAAACTTTGATAAAATTCATCTGGATGAATATATGATGTTTGAGTTGCGAAAAATAATTGTAAAATTATACCTATTAGTATCGTATACCTCCAATTCATTGAGAGATTGAAAGAAATAACGGTTTCTTTTCCAAATGATTGATTTTAGTTAAAGTCGATGTAAAATATTCGTTGGCGTCACGTGATCGGATGGGATCCGATCCCATCATCAAGGGATAGATAATTCTTAGACGTTTTTTTGTTTATAAAATTATAAAATCTATAGTAAACGAAGAGAAATCTCTCATTCGAGGTAGTTTTGCGTTGTAGAAAGACCAATTAGGTCAATAATATTTAATAATAATCTTTGGGGTATCAGATTAAACAAAGTGGAATAAAGTGGACATATTAATCGTCACACTAATGAATTTAACAATCGACTAAATCGATAACGTTTAATGCAACTGGAGAACATTGTTCAGCAATTTTTTCATTGTATAAGTTGTAGAAAGTACCGGAAAGACATTCCCAGAAAACAGTTGAACCACCTAATGCAAGTTTACCATCTTCGATAGACCAACCAGCAGCATAGATTGCACCTGCTTGTGGAACTGGACCATCGAATTGGAATTGATGGTTAGAAACGATAGAACCAATTCTGTTCTTTGAATCATAAAGGACACCATTCTTTAAAACAATTGCTAAATCACCTTCAGCTTTACAAGTTGCAGAACGTGCAACAGGTGCTGTTGGACATTCAGAAGCGGTTGGCTTTGCTGGTGCTGGCTTAGAAGATTGTGGTCTGTAAGAGTAAGAAGAAGTGGAAGTAAGGGAAGAATAAGAGATTGATAAAGATTTCTTACCATCTCTGTCAATGGTAACTGGAATATCGGTAACTTTTGGAGTTGGATTTGGTGCTTGAATTTGACCATCACCGATTTGAGTAACAATAACGTCTGGGTGAGTAACAGTAACTGTTTTCTTTTCAGTGATTGTAATATTTTCCTCAGATGAAGATGATGATGCAGTAGTAGTTGGAATGGTTTCAATTTTTTCGGTACCAGTAGTGTGTTGAATTTGACCATCTTCAACTTGAGTTGCTAAACCTCTCTTTTCAATATCTTGAGTGATGGTAGAGATTGCAATACCGAAAGTTGATTGGTATTCAGTTGCTGCACAAGAGTTTGCAACACCTTCTGGGGTTAAAGTAGACCATGGTTCAGATGGAACGTAAGCTGCAATTGCAGATGAGACTAAAGTGAGGACTGCTAAGGAGAACTTCATTGCGAACTAGTTGGATATGTATAAACGAGTGTAGTGTTCGTGTAAGATGGAAGAGAAGAAAAAAAAAAAGGAAAGAACAAAAGGAATAAAGGGAAGAAAGAAACTAACTAATAAGTAGTGATTTGCGGTAACAGTGACAGCAACAGCAGACATCTTTCTTTTAAAGGAGGTAGCATACCGGCCTGCTGTCACCGTACCCTGGTCTACACGTCCACCCGTTATCCGCAGACCACAGGCTGCCGGGGAGATGCAGCTGAAGCTGGAGCTGTCTACTGTCTACTGTTTGTCCACACACAATCGGATCGATCAACCCACCCATCATCGCCCGCCATCGCGTCTGCGCCTCCCGCGCCGCATTGTTGCCGCCCCTCCGCACACGTCAACAACGCGCTCGCGCAGGCGCGCTGTTTGGCTTTTGCCGCTTGCGGCAGGCGCGCGCGACACGACGCGACGCGCCGAAGGGCGGCAGAAGCAACGCCCACGGGCCAGGGCCAACGCCTCGTCCGCGTGACGGGTAACGGCAAAGCACAGCTTGTGAAATCCATCAGTATAACGTTCTATAAATATACTACTACTACCAACAACAACAACAGCTACTACTAGTACTAGAGTAAAGCACTTGCTTGGTATCCTTCTTGCACCATGTTTCTACAACAGCACTGTGGGAAGAGTTTGGCCAGCAATTGACTTTTTGGCCCGCTTAACTATGGGTGAGTTTTGTTAGCAAAACTACGTGCGAAAGTCAAAAATTTTTTTGGGAATTTTAGAGGCTCAGTGAAAATTATTTGTCGGGTATTTCGGGTATTTCGGGTAATTCGGGTAATTCGGGTAAATGAAGTAAAAGCAGGGTAAATTAATTTAAGCTGTAATAGGTGTCAAGAAATTTTGCTATAAATTTCCCCCCTTTTTCGTGTTTCCAGGCATCACATAACTTTGTTTTTTTGGAGCTCCAAGATTCTTGCGTCTTCTAACCCAAGAAGGTGTTGAGCACCTTCTCTATACAATCAATACCTTCCAATATGCAACCTCCAATATGCAAATATTCACAAAGCCTGTTTTCATCGTAAAAATTCGATTCAAAACAGGACAAAACATATCATACACATACACATGTATTTATAAATATTTGGTTACGATAAAAACTTTCTCTCAAACCATTTGATAATTTTAAAAAGGTATTTCAGATATAATTCTCTTATTCTTTGTGGTTTATACGACAGAAAAGGCCCACAGTTACTGGAAACTCTAACACGATAACTGATCGTGTTTTCAGGTGACCTTTTAGCGCCATATACTCGATAAATGACCTGGAACATAAACGTGCTGATCAATTGAAATTGGGCAGATAAATTCTTTTGTGTTCAGTATTTATTAGATTGAAGGTTACAAAAACGGAGATTCGGAGCATAATTTGTTAAGCTGAAGGATCAACCACAACTTACACATTCCTACCAAAGCCACCAGTCCATTGATATGGACGGTGACACGGAAATCACATTATGAGGAATACACAAATACGTGTTTTTTTCCCATTTGAAACTTCGGGAGACAATCTTGACTAGTATATGAGATAGTCTTTCTTTTTATCCTCACCGTGGTCGAATTGAAACACAGAAGTAAGCTCCACAAATACACATTCGCCTGGTGCGCCTCTAAACTTGGCGTACCTCTTTCCTTTGTTACTCAAATCCACAGAGTTACCATTGAAAGTTGCTTTAGTGATACGACGGATCTCAATGTCCACATTAAGCGGAAACTTATCCCTATACAACTGTGCTTCGACTGGAAACTCAGATTCCTTCCTTTTCTTCGAATTCACACAACGTATGTTCACCAAATTGTAGTTTTGGGACTTGATACATGCAATATCTTCCATAAATAAAGCCTTCAAACGTTTGTTCAATGTCAAAGAGACTGATCCACAAGGTTTCACCAAGTTTTTTACCTTCTGACACGATCTTTCTGTAACAAAACACCAGTTGTCGGTGAAGTTAGCAAAGCATCCCCACTTATCCATCATATGCACAACTGCAGATAAACGAAACAACATTACAAGTTTCACTTTCACATTTAAGCTGTAGATCTTCCATCAAGTGCATATAGTTATTCTTCATGAGATTAAACCCATTAATAGAACAAATGTGATCCTTTGGTACATCGTATGACCCCATGACACGAAGATGAAATCCCGTTTTGCTTTTTCCTTCACAAGCTGGATTTCCCTTTTCTTCCCCAATAAAGCAAGCTTTGCTGTTCTTCTTGCCATACTTCCTCCGTCATAATCAACAGGCTCTGAGACAACTACGAAATTTCCATTTTCGTCTCTTTCTGAAAAGCTCAGTGTACTGAAACACGAGTTTGTGCCTGTCATGTACTGAAGACGGCGTTTTTTTCACTTTGCCGATAATTACACCAGATCTATTGCACAAATTCAAACATTGTGTGTCTGCATCAATAATATTACTCATCGTCATAAAGAAACTTGAAAAATGCGGTAAATGCTGTCATCGCTGTTCTCTGATCAGTTGCTTTGGCAGTACATCTTTCGCTAGCAGTAGTTCCCATAATAAAACCACCAGACTTCTTTTCTTCAAACATTTCAGTCTCAATCATGTTTTTAATAACAGATTACCTTGTGGTTTTGAACAAAGCGTAAAGACTAAGGCTTAACCTCGCAAAACCGTTGCTTTTAATTATATCAGGCACAGATTTGGCAAAAATATTTTCCAAAGCCATATGCATGAAATCACCGACGACATTCTCCCAAAAATTCCCGGTATGACGAAGCTTAAAGACCAACGAAACTGCCTTGAGTTCCCACCTTGTCGAATCCTTTCTCTCAGGTTCTTTGAAATCGCCAGCATTCGTTTTATCGACAATTAAATCCCATTTTATCATGTCAAAATTGATCTTTTCTATTGACTGATTTCATTGTACAGTATATACACAGAAACTTAGCTGCTAGAAATAGTGTTTCAGTCATTTTTTATTGACCGTAATAAGATCTCCCGTGATCGATATAACTCTGACCTTCACTAAGTATTTAATACCATTGCAACTTACCTGAATACCCACTCTTGCGAAATGCTCTAATTCTCGCATCACTGGATCGATGACCATTGGAATATGGATAAACTCTTGCTTGGTACGAACACTTTTGGGAAGATCCATAACTTGTATTATCAAAGGAAACACACCTTTATAGCCTCTCTTATTCACGTTGATTCCGTCTCCAGCTAATCCTAAATTTAAATAGACCACGTGAACATCCTCACTATTCTGCCTTCTTTCTATAGTTTCCCGCTTCTCATCGCTCGCTCAAGGAGGATTGAAAAAATTCACCATCTTGTATATCATTTAAATATTGGTGGTCGAGAAGCCTGTTTCTAGACTTTATGATTTCATCCAGAGTTTGCTCATTCCCATTGCTGAACGTACTGATGATTCTATGGGAGATTTTTACCATGGTTAGTTTTATCACGGCGCTTAAATCAATTCGGACATTTGTTAGCATTGAATAATTCCTGATCATAAAGAGTCATCAAACAATGACAGTATAAGGCATTTTTAACAATCTGTCGAATCTCTCTTTCAACTTTTTGGTAACCAACACCTTTGTTAAAATGTAGAAGTAGACCGTTACTCGCACGATATGTTATTTCTTCACGCATACAATCTTTGAATAGATACTTAGCATACGGATCACTCAAGCTAGCATCAAACTCTTCATCAAAAAAATCCCATCAAACTTACACCAGCTTGCTTCTGCATCAATGCCTTTTTCATATCAGCACTTTTTGGAATGGCATCAAAATCTCAATTACGAATGAAAGAGTTTTTAAAAGGACCATAACTCTTTCCACTTGTAAGAAAAGTAATTGGAAAACCCTGTTCGATCATATCAAATACCAAACGCTGAAGACCTGTTAAACACCTCATGTTGAACATCTCATCAAAACTACGCAATCTTACTGGTGTAAGGTCTTTGAATTTGTGCGTTCCTGTCAGTAAGCTTTTGAAAATTTTTATTTTTTCTCACAAACGGATAGCTGCTAAAAATCAGGGTTTCTAATGGATTGATAGACATAGTCATAATATTTCAAAAGGAATGGCTAGTTTTCACTCCACATTCCCTAGCAAAACCAAGAGACTTTGCTTTGGCCCTGTTTATTTCCATTTCGGTTAAAACCATACGTCTACACAAGATACCTGCCTCACTTAAATGAGCAAAACTACTTCCATAGTAGTAGCTATAACGCTACTAATGAGTAGAAGTGGAACAGCTCCAAATAATGATAGTAACTAATTCTTCTAACAACCCTTTGTTTATTCCTTTATTGTCGTATGTATATTTGAAACCCAATTCCTTCAAATTGAAAAGAAAAAAAAACGTCCAATTTTGAATCCAAAAGTTCAGCGACCCTTTCAAAAAATTATACTCTCAATCTTCGATCTTTAATAAAAAGCTCATGGTGTGAAAATTAAGATTTATATAAAAACTGCAGCTTCTTACGTGTAAACCTCAGATTACAAAACTGTTATCTATATCTATGTAGCTGTTACACTCTTTGTGTTATAGTTGCTTCATTATAAACGATTTTTTCAAAAGTGGTGTCCAAAACGGGCCGCAAAGTTACTATAATTAGAATTCACCCACTGTGAAGGATGAGTCTGACCTTACTCTTCCTCTACTTCATTTTCATCCTCATCGTCTCCGTAAAACTCCTCTCTCTTCCAAGCAAGCATTGCCGCCTTTTGAGCTGCAACTTTCTTGTTTTTATCTAACCCGTATCCTACGATTTGTTCTTGTCCGAACCACATCTCACACAGGTACAGTTCATCTAGTGTTCTATAGATCACATAGTTACTGTTGCCGCCTCGGCGAGCATAAATGCAATTCATATGGTTCTTACAGTTCATGTCAACTTCCTTCACTTTCTCTAAAACTTCATGACACATGATGCTTTTGACAGCTTTTTTCATACGAGATCCAAAGTCATCAATATCCTCCTCAACAATTTCATATGTTTTGTTCCTAGCAATACCTTTCTTCTCCTTTAATTTACCTTTCTTAATCAAATAATACTCCCCCTCTTTGTAAATACCTCCTCTACCCATTGTATACTGTTTTGGATAATATTCGGACTCAGAAGTGGAGACTATGTCATTGTCCTCTTCCCTTTCAGTACTCTCATCATTAGTCGGTGGGTTAGCATCTTTTATCTCTCCTGAGCTGATCATTTTTTGTAAATCCATCTTCAATTTGCCTTCCCCAATACCATTTTTCCACCTATTTAAATCTTCTTCACTTTTCTCTGCATCTCCATTCAATTCGCCTTCAATATTTTCAATCGCAAATTTGCGTTCAACTTCTTCCATTACTCTTCTCCTCTCATCATCATCAATCAGAATTTGAAATTTATTGTTATGAGAAACTAGAAATTTTAAGTTACTATTCTTATATTTTAATACAACTTCTTTTTCCAAAATATCCAATTCTTTCTGACTAATTGGTGTATCATGCTGTATAAATTTTAAACCACCATCATCATTTAATCCAATACTCTCCTCAAATTTCCTCCAGTTTTCTGGTGGACATATTTTCTTCAAACCTGGATTGGCTAATGTATCAACTGCTGCACGTGAATCTGCTTCCTTATTACTAGTACCAACACCATATCCATAAATTTTACTACCAATCTTGATACATGAAAGAATTCTTCGTCCAGGTAAATTACATCTAATATATTCAGGTACAATTTCTTGTCCCAATAAAAGTCTTAAATCTTGCTTACTAGATTTGGAATATTGCATTTTGAAAACAATCGATGAATCAAAATTCCTAATTTGTTCTTCACATAATGATTCAATCCAACTTTTAGCTTCAAACCATCCTTTCATAAAATCATCAGTCCTTGTTTCACCGTCAACAGTTTCAAGCATATATTGATCAGCAATAGCCCCAAGATATGCTTCAAAAACATCGGCATACAATTTGTTGTTACCAGTTAAAATTGATGTATCATTGAAATTTTTCCTTAATTGCTTGTCAAATTTATACATTTGTGATAGTTTAAGTAACCGATTATTACTCACAATTTGACTTCTAAGCATAGATAATTGTCCTTCATTGAAATTAGGGAACCTTTCATATATTATCATTGATGATAAAAATTGTAAAAATGCATCACCTAAAAATTCAAGTCTTTCATTATGTGTCTTAACTTTGTCTTCTTCCGGAATATTCAGACAGTTAAGAATTGATTGATGTGTGAAAACTTTTGCAAGCAACTCGGGTTGACTAATTACAGGTAATGATGGTGGTGAATCTTCAGTGAAAATCTCAAATTCTCTATTCCTCTTATAAATCACATCCATTACATTCTTCGCTTTTACAATAGCATTTGAATCTGTATAATACTCTTCAATAATTTCACTTCTATTTTCCTGAACTGTCTCTTCAATTGCTTCGGCTTCTTTTCTTTCTACTTCTTTACCCTTTTTTTCAGCAATTTCTTCTGCATAGACCATCAGCTCATCGACTTCACCACTTATCAGTTTGTCTACTAAACTCAACTCTCCAGAAGCATAAACTTCCTTCAGTGCAACTGAAAATTGAATTTCAGGATCACTCAAATGTATACCTTCTGGTGTCTTGATAGTACTCTGCAAAAACGGATTCGTTTCATTCTCAAGTAAAGTCTTGTATAGCTTTAAACTTGGTGCATTCTCTAGTATGATTTTGAAACCATCACGTATTTTCGATCCTGCATCAATCAACTTCTCAAACACATTATCCTCAGTCATCGTTATGTGGGTTACTAGTTTGATTTGCTCAGTACTGGCACTAGTTTTAGTTCTGCTTCCACAGATTTCTTCCATATGGTGTGGCACACCACACTTGAATAAAAAAATCAAATAATTTCCAATCTCAGTGCATGTTTCAACACACCAGAATTTTTTTACACTATTAATAGCAAATTATAGCAAAGATTAACTATACAACATACATAGTATCCAATTGACATATTTATTTATCTAGCCATGATTCCTTCGGATTAAGTGAAAATCGACCTTTCAAGATCTGATAAATGTCGGGGAATGCATCCGTTTTACTTATTACAAAGGCAGTTGCATCAATCATTTTAACTTTCAAATATCCATTGAATGACAAACTTACTAGTAAGTTACTCACAAATTCATCACTTACACCATGTTCGCAAACTTGATACACCGATGATAATGATTCTATTCCTTGTAAGGACATTTGTAAACCAAGTTTCAGTTGCTCGAATTTGATTCCATTGTTAAGTTTATAAATTCTTAAAGTAAGATTCCGTAAAACTGTAATTCTCAACCTTTGCAGCAACTGTATCCATAGTTGTATGCTTTTAAAAGAATCTTCATTTTGTGCAATATAATGTGACAAACCTGCTAAGTTCCCTGCCTTATAGTTCATGATCAACGGTGCATAAATATTATAAAGATCTTCTGATATTTGCTTGATATATTCCAAATTAGCAACACGACCAACTATTAGTCCCACAGGGATAAGATATTTCAAAATTTGATAAATTGTTCTGTTCGGACAAGTGGATATATCAACCATTTCAAAACATGCATTTAAGTGATGATAAGAAACGATAAAATTAGAACGATGTGCATAGAATTTACCCATAAGAAACCTAAATCTTACTAAAAGTGATTTCTTTATAAATTGCTTATTCAAACTTAAGATGTTAATATTGGAAAAAACATTAGAACATAACATAGGTGAACCAACTTTATAATAAGTCTCACATAATCGAATTGAAACACGCATCAACAAATCAATCTTAGTAACATTATTTATTGAATTCAAATCAGGTGTAGATCGGATGTTATTCAATGCTTTCAGTAACAATGTAGATATATGTTTAAGACGTGGATAATCATTGATACGATTATTCACGTTCATTGATTCAACATCGATAAGTTCACATAACGGAATTAAAATGGACATCGTTTCCTCAAAATGTGGAAGTAACATCATGCATACTCTATCGTGATTTTCCATCTTTGGATTTAACAAAAGTGTTTCCGCTTCAAAAACAGAAATCAAAAGATCGATTGAATCAATAATCGACCACGGATCAAAATCTCTTATAAATATAAGATATTTAACAATAAAGTTTTCAAAAGCAGGCCATGATAGTTTCTTGAATAGGGCAAGTTTATCAATTTTCTGATTAAGTTGTTTGGAACTGAACGGTTGTAAAGAGATTTGAAGTTGGGCAATTCTTTGTGGATTGTAAGCGACAATGTTCAATGTTACGCATTCTTTCAACGATATCTGGTATTTCCCATTTGTATTTATTATGGACTCCAAATCTTGGAAAAAATTATCGATTGTGTATGACATTTTGGTCCATAGAAAGTACCACCAAAATTAAAAACATTTTAAAACTCATTTGAACAATAAAAAAATATCAATGATCTCGAAGAATGCCAAAATTTCACCAGCTCTTATTACATAAACTTTCATGAGGCCACCACCACAATTGCCAACAGCCTGTTCAATCAAAGATCACATCATCTCCTGTACTGCAACGATGTCTGATAACAAACAATTTGTTGATACACAGGAGAAAAAAGATGATGTGATGAAAATCAAATCCCCGAAAAACAAGACCAAGCAAGACCATTCTGGATTCAAAGATCATAAGAAACAAGTTAAGAAGTCCAGTAGTAGTGAAGAAAATACTAAGCTTTTGGAAGAACCTAATCCCACACCTATAGATTCTACAAAAGGAAAGAATCAACAGTTGAAGAAACAGCTCAATGCTGATCAAAAACCCAAAACTAATCAACCGAAGAATATTCGCTCACTACAGAAAGATACAGTTAAGGGTTCAAAGAACAGAAAGAAAGAAATTCCAACGAAAAATACAAATGATAATGAACAATCAAGGAAAAACAAGACAGAATCGGGTCTTCCTGAAGTGAATCCTAAAAATGTTAAACAGGGCGATACGTTGAAGAAGAAGAAAAGACATAGAAAGAAAAAGCACAATAAAAAAGTTCCTGAAAGACAAGTATTCAAATTGACCGTACGAAAATTACCACCAAATCTTAGTGAAGAGTCTTTCTTTGATGTTGTTTACAAAAAATTCCCTGAATTCAAAGACTTAGTTTATTCATTCTATTATGTTGCGGGATATCTTCCTCAAACACAATTTGAAAAGCCAGTTTATAGCAGATGCTATATTGATTGCATTGATAAACAAGCTATGATTACTGTTGGAAAAGGGATTAAGACTTTGACATTTACCAACGATTCACCTAAAAAAGATGCTAATACAGATGTTAATTCAGATGTGCAAAGTTCAAGTGAAGTGTTTGATGAAGAGATGGAGGTATATGCTCCTACAATTGAAAAATCATTTTACCAAGTTATGCCTGATTCTAATGGTATTAAACCTTATCCTTCTAATGGTAAGATTACAGAAAATACACATTACAAACTTTTCATGCAGTTGTTTAATGAAGAGGGTCGTACAGAATTACCAAACAACATTTTCACATATGCTATGGAAATTGAAGAAGGAAAAAAGAAAAAGGAGAAGAGGAAGAAGAAAAAGACCAAGAAGGCCCAAAACACCAAATTAAATAAACCAGAAGTTGTCAATTTAGATGATAAAAAGGTGAAAACTGACAAGAAGAAAAACAAAACTAAAAAGAGAAAAGATAACGATACAGTTTCAGCTCCTACAGCTAGTGTTGCTACCACTACTGCTTCAAAACAGCCCAGCGGGCAGGTAATATTGAAAAGAAGAGCAACAGGCACGCCATCCTGAATATTTCTAAAAAAAAACAGGGCACTTCACTTTCCAAAAATCAGAACTCTATCTAATCATTTTGTTACTGAGTTAACCTTATTTTTTTTTTCCTTTTGCAATAATCTATTGATAACATCATGGATTGGGACTCAAAAATAACATTTATAGATACTGTCATTCATTGGGTATGTTTTACTTCCACCCTTGGTCAGAGGGCTTTGAATAATGTACTATTTTACAATGTGCCCACTTGAGAAGATGTAGATTTAAAGTTTACTAACATGACATACAGCTTAGAGAATTTGAAGTTCTTGGTGTTCCAGAGCAATACAAATTTTCCTTTTTCTTCTCTGCCTACTTTCTCAATCAAATACTAGAAAATCTACTTGATGTTGAAGAAAATGTAAGCTCTGTTAGGCAAATTAGTAGTGTAAACATGCAAACTAATAGCTCAATTAAAATTCCAGTGGAAACTTTTTTAGATATTGTATCGAGAGAATTCAACAAGAATACCAATGTAAATGATAATAATGCTATGGATCGTGAGTTTGATGAAATTCCGAAAGTCGTTGATTCAAATTTAGAGATCATTAATAAATTTCTTGAGACAATTGATATTGAAACACTTATCGCATGGTCATCCAGTTCTGTGGTTACAGATGAGAATTATGATCTTCAAACTATAGGAAAACAAGTTTTCAAAAATGCCAAAAATATATTTAGCATAGGCTTTAATGATACAAATAATCAAAATAAGGTGTTTGATAAAAGAGACTTAATGAAGTACACGAAGCGTGTTTCAAAAGACAATGATCAGCTTGAAAATGTTTCGAAGAATATCCCCAATTTAAATTTAAAGGAATTTCTCCATTTGATTGATCAATTGTACATATTCATGTCAATTGTTTTCTGTGTTGGAATTTTAAGTAAAAGAGGATCATGGGGACTACTTCAAACAAACTATTTAGATGATAAATTTAAGATCTCTTTACGAAAATGGTGTAATCACGTCAATTATCATTATATTGATTTGGGAGAAGTTGAAAATCTCGAAGAAGCAAAGAGTGAAATTAGTATCAATCTTGATTCTGCTCTTTCCGGTACTGTTGGTTGGATGAATATTGCTGGTGATACAAATAGTGCAGAAAAAATCATTTTCAAGGAATTGGAAACTTTAAAAGCCAAAAATTGTCAATTGGTGGAATCAAATTTGAAATTTTTAAATGAAAAAGAAGAATTCTCTGTTAAAAATGAGAATCTTTTAAGTATAATTAGTAGACTGGATGATGAAATGAAATCTTTACAAATACAATTAAAAGAAAAAAATGATGTAGAATCAGTCCTTAAGGAAAAAGAGGCATTACTTATAGAACTTCATGAGGCAGAAAAAATCAAATTGTTGGAAGATGTTGAGAAATTAAGATTACAGATGGAAGAACTGAGACAAGAGCATGATAATATAGTCAATGGGCTGAATATTAAATTTGAAAATTTAGAGAAGGAGAAAACATCATCTTACTATAGCATTGAACAACTCAAAAGTGAATATGAACTAAGGATTAACGAAATGGTTGAAAAAATAAGTGAACTGAGATTACAGCATGAAAAGGCTCTTGCTGATTCAAACGAAGAAAAGGAAGAACTTAAGTCACAGAATGTTTCGGAGCAGGAGCATGTGGAATTATTGACTAAAAGATTAGAGGAGTATGAATCAAAGAGGTACGTTCTGGTAGCGAAAGAGAATGAACTAAATGAGCTGGAGAAGTCACTCACTTTCAAGAACCATAATTTATGTGGGTATGAAGAAAACGTAGATGAATCTGTACTACTGAAAAATGAGCTTTTAACAGAGATTATTTCTCGTAAAGAGCTTGAGAATGATAATTTGAAATCCATCAATTATAGAGTTGAAGAAGAAAGAAGAGTACTTGAAAATTCTTTGGCACTTAAAATTAAGGATTATATTGGTGTCGTTAAACTACTTGATGAAAAAAATACTGAATTGAATTTCATTAAAGCACAATTGGAAGATGAAATGGATAAGGTTAAATTTTTTGATACTGATAATAAGAATATTAAGGAACAAATATCTAAATTAGTTGATGATAAACAATCTTTAATTGAGCAGCTTCAATCATTTGAAACAAGGGTCGATGATAAGATCAATGAAAAGGCATCTAAGTTTTATGACATCATAAATGAGTTGGAGCAACAAATTTCAAATATCAAGACTATACAAGTAAAGAATGTATCAAAGGTGAAGAGTGAAGTTTTAGTATTTGATGATAAGCTCAACGAGTTGGAAGATAAAATTGTTGAGAAAATTCATTTTTATGAAGGAGGTGGTATTGGTGATGGTATTGTTGTTGCTCAAGATGATAGTTTTAGAAGTTACGGTAGTAGATATAGGGAAAGAAAGCAAATCAGTGAATGCAGAGATTTCAAGGATATGTTGGAGAAATTCAAAGATAATCAGACTACGACGATTAAACTGAAATTAATCATAGAGAAAAATGAACAAGTTTTATTTGTTGATTGTAAAGGTAGATTATATAATTTCCAAGATTATGATGAATTGGATAGTATCAAAGTAATTGTAACAGTTAAATTTTTAATAGATCTTTTCAAAGGTAAAAACGGTGAAGAAGAGATTAAACAGTTATATAAAGAAGAGATGCATAAGCAATTAAGGAAATATTGGAAACTTAAACAATGCTGTAAAGTACAGAGGGAAAGATGTATCAAATATCATGAAATGATCAAAGAATGTAGAGAAGAGGATTTCAAAATTTTTCAATGGGTTTATCGAATGAATGCAAGAATCTATTATATGAAACAACTTATTATTACCAAAATCAAATTTGATAAAGGGGAGTTATCTAAAGAAGTTAGTGAGAAAATGATTGAATTTTTACGTTTGATTGAACCGTTGCTTATGGAAAGTAATAAGTATGTGGAGGGGAGACAACGTCGTTATACGATGAAATGAGGAATTCTTTTTTATAATTTAGATAGGAGAGTAATAGTAGTACAGAGTATAAAAAAAAGGGGGATTGGGGGGTTTGTGAGTTGGCTGTTGGTGTTGAAGGTGATGAATGTATTGTAGAGTGTGATAGTGTAATCGTGTTTTAGTGTGTGTAGTTTATGAGTAGCTGCTAATAATAGTAGTTAAGGCGACGGAACGGATCAAACCGACACGGATATAGCCAATCAGCGGCCGAGAAAGAGGAGTGATGGATCAATGCTTGCACCGAGTACGAGAGTTCAGCATCAGAACAAGGCATCGAGAGTGCAGCAGACACAGAGAGCCGCTAGACAGGCCATGCAGCAGTCGTTGTTGTTGGACTGTGGAGGCTGTTGCTGGACGTAGATTGGCTGCTGTTGCGGTGGTCCTTGCTGGTAGTACTGTTGCGGAGGAGGCTGCTGGTAGTAGCCCTGCGGAGGGCCCTGGTACTGTTGCTGGTAGCCTTGCTGGTAGCCCATGTTTGGAGGAGGATCTTGAGGAGGACGGTAGGACATGCTGTGCTGCTGCTGGGTGTGTCTGCGGAGGGGCTGTGCTGCTCTTATAGCGGTGGCAGAAACAACAACAAGATCAAGAAGAAGAGGCGGGCGCGCGGGAGGGGCTGCGGCAGAGACCAGGCGAGACACACAGACAGACTCACACACACACAGACACAGACACGCTCTGATCAGGGTCGTGTTTGTTGGCGTCTGCAAGCCAGGCACCGTGCAAAACAGTGTCCGGCATCACCAGGACCCAGCAGCAGGCCCGATTTGCTACAAGACACGGCAGAGCCACACAGCAGCTGCTCTCTACACCGCCGACCACACTGCACAAACACACAACACACACACACAACATACACACAACAAACACGCACAACACGCTCTCCATGGACACCGCACAGCTGGCAAGACTGTCACGGAAGGACCTGGAGAAGATGCATGCCGCCACCGGTGACGGTGGCCTGGATGAGGACTTTGTCGACGACTTCTCGATCCACGATCTCAAGAACCTCCACATATCGTCGCAACACGCTCGAGATGGCAACAGCAAAAGTGGCTCCCCCTGTCTGGACAACGAGGAGCTTCTCTCTAACGCGTCTTCATCTGCTGCTTCAACAGTGATCCATAATCCAAACCTAAAGACTGAGGAAGATTCGCTGTCCGACCGTCATTGGCAGAGGCAGCCCCTTGAGACTCTAGAATCAGACCCCGATTTGCACAACAAACTACACCGCTCGCTTAAACTGTCAATTGTAAACTCAGATCAAGGTATTACCACCTCTCATGATGATACTCTAGACGGTGCTGATGATACAGTCAACGACTCGGTCAATGATCCAGCGATTGAGGATCCGATTGAGGAACCGATTGAGGATCTCCACGACATCAACTTATACCACTATCAATATGCACAACCAATTGATGAAGATCAAGGCCGCAGTAACTTTTTCAGCAACAGTAACAATAACAGTGATAGCAGCACAGATTCACAGAATGCCATTGAAGATTTCACAGACGAGAAACTCTCGGATTTTATAGATGGAATGCTGCCAAGTCCACCTTCATCCCCACCACGTGAACTGGATCCGTCTAAACTTTATGCACTTTATGATTTCACGGGACCCGATCCATCTCATCTCCCTCTATCTAGAAACGACTCTGTTCATTTATTGAATGATTCAGATTCTTATTGGTGGTTGGTTAAAAGAGACGATAATAATAGAATAGGATTTGCACCTGCGGAAATACTCGAAACTTATACTGAACGACTTGCAAGGTTGAACTGTTGGAAAAATGAAGTTTTGGAAAGAGGTGGTTATAAAGGGCTAAGGCATGAAGATGAACGTAAACTTTTCAAATCGGAACATCCACCAAGTTTAACCAATCTATTATCCGATATTGCTAAAGAAAATAGTACATCTTCTTCTATAAATAATCTAGAAAGGAAAGGATCGTTGAAGAAACCGAAAATTCATCTGAGTAAAGAGGATTTTATCACTGAAAGCAAGAAAACTGTATCGTTTGCTGATCTCAATGAAATTCAAGAACACTCCTTCTTATCTGAATCAGAAAGTTTCAAAGATACTGAAACTGAAAATGATGTCGAAACCTCAAACCTGGTAACAAATAATTCATCCCTCAGTCTGCTAGATAACTATGAATATAACTCAAATCTTGATAGAGTGTTATCGGAGGAAGATGATTATGATGATCTGGAAGAAAAAAAGGAAGTGGAAGAGGGAGCAAAAGATGAGTTGAAAGGATCTAACAACCTTGATGACAATGCTAACTTCGATAAAACTCCTCAATTGGTGATTCAAAAGAAGCGTAACACTCTTGACACATATATCCATAACAATGCTGGTAATGAGGAATGCAGGTCTTCAACATCACCAATAAGTAGTGGAAATGACGATGTTAATTCTCTCATCAGTACTCCAACAAAGGAACTTCAACGTGATAACGATCATAACATAACATTAAGTACTTGTGGCTCATCTGATAGTCTCAATACTAATAACATTATACCTCACAATGTTCAGACACTCAAAGTGAAAAAGATTCGTAAATATCCCGATAATAACAAAACTACATTTTCTCCTATGCCTTCCAAAAATAGACACAGTATAAACGATACTCATGAGAATAATGAAAATAGACTTGCAAGTTTACAGATGTTAGATGATCTACTTGAAATGTATCCGGAATTCACTGCAGCAATAGATGAAGGGCCCAACAGTAGGGAAACTTCTCCTCCTAAGCCAACTCAGCAGCTAGCTGAAGGTTACAGATTAGCTTCTCCCTTGAATAAAGATACCTCATCATCATCTCCACTAAATGAGAAAGTACTCAATACCACTGATGATAACCTTACAATTCCAATTCCATCAAATACAAACGATAAACTTCATCCAAGCACAGAAAGAATCTTTACTCCACTTTTCTCCCATATGAAAGAGATAGACCAACTGGTGTCTGATCTTCAGAAATCCTAGACTTATAGTAGGAATAACTATTTAGTGTAACAGTAACGTAATAAATAATAAATAACCGATGGTATTCAACAAGTTCATGCACAAAGATTGTTGTATCTATCATCTTTTCTTTGCGCACAGCCTGAATTTCTTCTTATTCAGGTCTAGTCAAAATTTTCAATTTCCAGACAGTTTGCTCTCGCTTTTCAGTAATTAATATAAGTTATTTTGGCAAACCAAATTCGTAGAAGGTTCCCCTCCTTCCCACTATAATCTCATCAACAGATCCAAAATGTCCTCTTCTGAGAGTTCATGGGCTCCTGTCAATGAGAACTTACAACAATTAGTTCATATTTTTTCAGGTACATTATCATCAGATGCTAATATCAGACATGAAGCAACTAATGCCTTAAATGATGCAAAGTCAATTGATGATTTTGATAATTATCTACTCCATATATTATTATCTTCTGAAATTGATGATTCTACACGTGCATCTGCTGGTATATATTTGAAGAATGACCTTGTCAAAAATTTCAAATTTAAAAAGCAAGAATTACAATCTCATATACTTCAATTATTACCACATGGTTTGCTTAGTGAAAGTTCATTTGTACGACATATAGTTGCAGGTATTATTAGTGCTGTTTTTCGTGCTGTTGGATCATATGGTTGGCCATCTGTTATCCCTGATTTAATAACATTGATATCCGGTGCCGCTGGTAATGATGCAATTGATGGTGCATCAGAATCTTTAGTTGCTATTTGTGAAGATTCTAGTAGACTTTTAGAATATGAATTAAATACTCCTTCCGGCTCAATTGTTCCAATGCGTTTATTAGTACCAAAACTTATAGAACTAATACCAAATCATTCTTTACCGTCTAAAGTTAGAGCTAGACTTCTTTCTTGTTTAGTATATTGTGCTAATGTTGGTGCTAATACAATATATGATAACATTGACAACATTTTGTCTATTCTCTTCAGTTTATGTGAAGAACAAAATTTGAATGTTGAAATCCAGAAAGAAATAGCTGCAATGTTTGTATCAATTTTAGAGAAATGGCCTGAAAAATTATATATGAATTGGTCAGGTATTGTTTCTTGGTGTGTTTACATGGTTAAAGATGGTGATGATACAGTAGCTTTAAAAGCAGATGAATTTTTATTAGCTATGAGTACATCAGAATTACCGAATGAGCTTGTTCAACCTTACTTAGAACAAATTATTCCTGTTTTACTAAATAAAATGGTTTACTCTGAAGAAGAAATTGAAGAAATGGAGGCTTTAGATTCAAAAGATGATGGATCTGAAGATAAAGATGAAGATATCAAACCTCAAATGGCTAAATCAAAAGAGCATAAAGCCATCAAAAGGGAAAATCTTGAAAATTCAGCATCAATCGTTAATAGAACTGAAGATGACAATACGAGTGACAGCGACAGTGATGATGATGACGATGATGATGATGATGATGATGATAATAATGGCAACTATAATTGGAATCTAAGGAAATGTTCTGCCGCTACAGTTGATATGTTATCTACTGCTTTCCCGGAAGAAGTGTTACATCTTTCTTTCCCTATAATAAAGGCAAATATGGACGCATCAGCTTGGCCTATCTGTGAAGCTTCGATATTAACTTTAGGTGCAATATCTGAAGCTGCATTACAATACGCAAATGCACAATTACCAGAATTGATTCCCTTTTTGGTTGAAAGACTTAAAGATGAACAGCCGAGGGTAAGACAAATATCATGTTGGGCATTAGGTAGATATTCAAGTTGGGTTTGCTCTGAAGCTGTGGCAGGTGGTTCATTTGCCAATTATTTTGCTCCAACTTTCCAAGCTATTATGGATTGCGCTTTAGATAAGAAAAAAGTTGTTCAAGAAAGCGCCTGTTCTTCATTGTCTGATTTCATTGAAACTAGTGAGCCACAATTATTGTTACAATTTGTTGAACCTCTCTTACATCATTTTCAAGCATATTTTGCAAATTATCGTAGGAAAAACTTGGTAGTCCTTTATGATACGATTCAAGTATTTGTTGAAAAATGTGGTGAAGAGCTTAAATATAATCCAAAATTTATTGATTTACTTTTACCACCGTTAATTCAAAAATGGCAAGTTCTAGATGATACTGATAAAGACCTTTGGCCACTTCTAGAATGTATGTCTTCTGTTGCTGCTTCAATAGGTGAAGCCTTTGCAGGATGTGCTGAGCCAGTTTATGAACGTGCATTGAGAATATTAGCAACATGTATTGAGCAAGATAGAATTGCATCAAGTGATCCAAACTTCATTGGACCTGAAAAGGATTTTATAGTCAGTGCACTCGATTTAGTTGATGGATTGGTACAAGGATTGACTATCCATTTGGGTGATTTGATTAATATGAATGATAGTAAAAATAATTTTTCTCTCATGGAACTTGTTCTTACTTGTCTGGATGATAATTCAAATGATGTCAGACAATCAGCATATGCTCTTATTGGAGATTTTGCTATATTTCTCTGTGACATGTTGATCAAGCCATATATTCAAACTTTAATGGTTTCAATTTATCAAGAAATTGGTCGATTGAATGAAAGTTCTATTGCTCCATGTAATAATGCAATCTGGGCTTTAGGAGAAATTGCAATTAGATCTGATAATAATTTAATTGAACAATATCTTGATAATTTTTTGAGAATTTTAGAACCTCTAATCCACGACTTCAATGCCGATGTTACATTACTTGAAAATACAGCAGTTACTATTGGAAGATTTGGTATTCATTATCCAGATAAGACTTATATCATAGCACAGGATGTTTTAATAATGTGGACAGAATTAATAGCCAGTCTCGAAGATAATGAAGAAAAGGCAAGTTCTGTACAAGGTATGTGTAACGTGATTATGAAGCACCCAGATCTGGCAAATGATTTGGGTAACGTGCGTGGTTTCATAGATCTCATTGCCAACTATCATGAACCTACAGTTGAACTAGTGGAAGTTTTCAAAGTCATGCTTAACGGTTTTAAATCTGGTCTAGGCTCAGAGTGGGAACGTTTAATCTCAGATTCAGCGTCTGGACAAACACTACGTCAAAGATACGGCGTATAGCACGATAAAGTTAAAGGTTCGAGCATATGAATTGTTACTCTCATAATACTAAAATCCTTAATGTATAGCATAATAAATTAACAAGAAAAGAAAAGTTGTTTATAGATTATTCAATATCGATAATACAACAAGAAATGTTCCTATCTAGTCTGTTCTTGGATCTAGAATAAGATTACCGATTGGAACATTGGAAACGCCTTTACCTAATGCATAGATAGAATTACCACGTAAAATTGTTTCAACGACCCTACCTTTCAAGACTTTACCATCAAAAGCAGTCAATTTGTTCTTGAAAAACGTTTTGGCATTAGCAACAGTGTATTCCATTTTAGTGTCAAACACTGCAAAATCGGCATCATATCCAACTGCAATTCTACCTTTTCTATGAGAAAGGCCAACCTGTTTCGCTGTATTTACGGAGCACCATTCTACAATATCAGTAATTGTGATACCAAACTGTTCGGTACCAATTGTATATAGTAATGGTAAACCAAATCCGACTGAAGAGATACCACCCCATGCTGCAAAAAAATCACCTCTTTCTAAACCTTTAAGTTCAGGGGTACATGGAGAATGATCAGAAACAACAGAAGTGATAAGTCCTTCTTTTAAAGCTTGCCAGAGCTTTTTACGGTTATCATTTGAACGAATTGGAGGACAACATTTAAATTGTGTTGCACCATCAGGAATCTCTTCCGCACTCAAAGATAAATAATGGAAACATGTTTCAACAGTTAAAGGAAGCTTCAAAGTTTCCTTTGCATGTTTTATAAGTGGCAAAGCCTCCTTTGTGGCTAAATGGACGATATGTACTTTTGTTATTGGCTCTTTATCCATGTATCTTGTTATGTTTGTCACCATACATCTAATAATATTTTTGATAGCTGTGCACTCAAATGAGTCAGGACGGGAAGCAAGAAAGGATTCATATGCTCTTGGATCAACACCATCAAGATTCGAATCATCCTGTTGAGCTAGTTGAAGTGGAGTTGCATCGTTTAATGTTATTTTCTCTTCATGGTGATTGATAAGTTTGTTTGTTGTCCCTGATAGTGGCTCAACAGCGTGAAGATCGTGATTATGAGCTAAAGCATTAACCTGGGAAAGTTTCAAACCATTATATTCGGTGTGTTTCTCTTCAAAAGATATATCTTCATCCTCTGAAGTATTGCAAGACCCACATTGTTCTTCGTCAGATTCATTTTGAGTATCCATTTCAGCGTGAAACATCAACATTGTACTCTTACCTTTGACTACTTGCAGTGCTTTTGAAATATAATCTGGTGTTATCATAGGAAATTCTTCAACACCTGAATCCATCATAAACCCTTTAAACCCTCTAACTCCTGCTTGGATAAGGGGTAATAAATCATCAAGATTATCGGGAACCAAACCACCCCAAAAACCAGTATCAACCCAGATCTGGCCCTTTGCGGATGCTAATTTTATATTCAAATTCTTGATATTTGTAGTTGGAGGTATCGCATTTAAAGGCATATCAATTACTGTTGTAACACCACCAGATGCAGCCGCTTGTGTACCAGTTGCAAAACCCTCCCAATCTGTTCTACCTGGCTCATTCAAATGAACATGGGCATCAACTAGACCAGGCATGATCACATGGGGGGTGAAATCACGGTAAGACTGAATGTCATATTTAGCAATCAGTGGATCATTATCTTGTAATACTTTATCGAATATTTCAACAACTTTGCCTGAAGTAGTTGAAAAAACAATTGTGGCTGGAATGACAGCGCCGTCGATAACAACCCGTGATGAAGCAATAGCAGAAGACATACGTTGTAATATAACTGTTTGTGTAATAACTCAAAGAAACAAAAACTCCGTATTAGCCATTATGGCTTCCAAAAGAAACGTTATTATCACCTTCAAAATTAAACGTTGGAGCCGTCACTGGCTAAGGCTGTCAAAGAGGATGTCAAACGTCTCACTCACTTAAAACTAAAAAAGATACAAAAATACCACAGCACCGTTTTCGGAGATCGCCGACTTTTTTTTTATTGGTCAGTGAGGTATTATTTTTATGCTTTGTGCTTATTTATATGATCTACAGACTATGCATATTAGTTATAAGGCTAGTGTATCTTGAAGAACAGGGTTTTTGGCAATATCATCTGCATATTTTGTAGTTGTAAGGTCTTGTAAGATTTTGACAGCGGCTCCATTGTCCAAATTTTCAAGACCACCGGCTTCGACAACCATAGCTTTCCACTCTTTCAGGATTTTTGTCAATGTTTCTTTGCCATTAACATATTCCTCTTTACTGTGTTTTGCTCTCTTCGATTCTTCTAAATTATCTTTCTCCTCATCTAACTCCGCAGCTTTCCGTTTTGCCATCGAAATTATTTTTTGAGGAAATTTCACCAACTCAGCAACATGAATACCAAAAGATTGATCGCTGATACCAGGTTCAACTTTGTAAAGCAATGTGACATTATCTTCTGTCTCCCGTTTCTCTGTATCATCTTTACTTTCTTCCACATGAGCAACAACGTGTAAGTTACCTACATTATCATATTCTTTAGCCAATTCAGTAAGTTCATGGAAATGGGTTGCAAATAATGTCCAGGATTTGATGTCTTTAGCTAGATGTTCACTAATTGCCCAAGCTAAACCAAAACCGTCATAGGTACTAGTACCACGTCCAAGTTCATCTACGATTACCAAACTTCCTTGATGAGCAGAAGCGATAATAGATGACATTTCGAGCATTTCCGCCATAAACGTTGAAACACCTTTGAGTTGTGAATCAGAAGCACCAACTCTAGCATGTATAGCATCAACAATTGCAAGTTCAGATTCTTCCATACATGGAACAAAACTACCAATTTGATTCATTAAACAGATTACTCCCAAAGTACGAATATATGTTGATTTACCACCCATATTTGGACCCGTAATTAAGTAGAAATCCTTACCTGAATCCCAAACATCACCATTTATGCTAACTACTTTGTCTTGATCGCCACCTTTTGGGCCTAAAACATAATCATTGGGGATAAATGATACACCTTCAGTGACTTCCAAACATGGATGTCTAGCCTGCCAGATTCTCATATTTCTTCCTTCTTCTTGTAATCCCCAAATTTTTTTAGGTCTAGTATATTCAATTGGGGCACATGTTGCAACAACTGCAAAGGAAGCTATAACGTCAAGACTATCCAATACAGTCGATAATCTTGTAAAAACAGGGACATAGGTGGTAGCAATTGATCTAATTTCTGAAACAATAGTTGATTGTTGCTTTGCGTATGCTTCCAATACTCTCTTGAATTCATTTGATAGAGAAGTTAATTCAACGGTTGTAAAAAAGACACCTGCTTTAACAGTTTGAAGTTCTTGGTATTGACTATCATCAGCTTTCTTACTTCTTACAGAACTTGATTTACCACGAAGTACACCTGAATCATTTCTAGTTAACCTAAAGCACCAACCGTGGTTTACATTTTGTTCAAGTTTTAACTTTTTGTCTATTTCCATACCAAGATCAAGAGCTGCATCTTCATGTAACTCTTTCATCTTTTGTTCAATCTCTTCACGTTGGGCTTGTAATTCCATTAATCTTTCGTCATATTGTGGATTAATTTGAATTAAGGACATTGTCGATGAAGCCGATGTTGCATTTTCCAAAGATTCTAAATCCACGGTTTGCTCAATCATTTCAGCAAATTTATTTAAAACATCTAAATGTTCGTTCATTTCATTGATCCAAAAATCATAAACTAATTTTTGGAACTTGCCATTATCTTGTAAACCATCATTAAGTATATTTATGGCAACTGATAAATTTTTCACTAATTGATATAGTCTAACGACTTCGTCAAGTCCAGAGTATCTTTTACCAGTAAGCTTCCTCAATAATCTCGAGATATCAGGCACAGAGTTCAAGAATTTACTCCTTAAATTACCTAAAAGACCAGAATTATTGGAAAACCATTCAACAAGGTCTTGGCGCTCCCTTATCTCATCAACATTGATCAAAGGTTGTTTGATCCACTGAGCTAGAAGTCTTGAACCTCCAGCGGTTTTACAGTGATTCAAAAGGGCATAAATTGAAGTCGGAGCGGATGATATCACAGATGATCCAACGATTGTATTACTGATGTTATTTGTATTATTACCGGATGGAAATAGATTAAGTGCCCTAACAGCTGCAGCATCTAATCTCATATATTTCTCCAAATCATATTTTGCAATCGACAAAGTACCTCTTATTGAATCGTTACCCAATAATCCTAGGTAAACAATCAATGCATTGGAAGCGCCTAATGCTGCGGTCAGTGAAGCTAATTCAGAAGTTGCAAGTATATGTTCATTATCTGTTAATGTTACTAGATCTTGATCGGAATTATTAGATGAGAAAGTTGATGATTGAACTGGAGTTATAAGTATATCACATCTATCGATTGTTTGGGTAAGTCTCGTATATTCCATATCATTACTTGTTGCCGCATTTGATGATATCAAGCATTCCTTTATTCCTAGTTGAATTAGAATGGATTCAGTGTTGGAGAAAAGTTCTGTATCTGGATATTCAGATAGACCCAAAAATTTTGTATTTGGATCATAAAACGCTAAACCAATTTTCTTACCTTCCTTTGATGAGCTGACCAATTTAACAGCTGCTATTATTGAAGAAGTTGCAAGTTCTAAGTTGGAACTAACATTATTTTCATTGTTAAAGTTAAGATAAATCAAATCCTCAATCTCATCTAAATGACCTGGTGAAGCTGATTTTATTAGTTTCCAGTTACTTGTTGAGGTATTCTCAATTTGATAGATTTCAACTTTGAAATTTTTGTCCAAGATTAAAGTATGTAAAAGTGAAGAGAAGGTTTGCTCTGAAAGAGGAAGGTATTGAATACATACTTTTTTATCCAAATCTTTTGGATGCGCAATCAAAGGTGAAGTCTTAAGAACGGAATGTGATGAGTAAATAATTTCAGCACCTAATACTGCATCTTCGTCGAACAACGTATAATAGTTTGAACTTTTACCGCCTGTTCTCAGAAGAGCACGTACGGTTCTTTGTGGAGCTGGTTCAAGTTTCAAGTAAGAACGATAGAGCGAAGGTTGTGATTCTGCCTCTTCTGTGTAAACGTTGGCAGACATTGTTAATACACGATGTTGTGGTGAATGGAGTAAAAGAAACACATTATCGGAACGTGTTTCCTATAGCTTCTGCTGTTTTACGTGTCCCCGAGACGCGTTAGGGTATGAAAAAGAAAAGTTGAGCCCCCCTCCGCACCTCGCAAGATAAATGGAAAACACCTGAACACCGGAAGAGGACAAACACCATCAATTGGAAATGCATAGCAAAGGAGGTTGGTTTTACATATTTTATAGAAAAATCGGCATATTTAGTAGTTTATAACATATTGTACATTTTAGAGTCTCTGATTCGCCTTCGTTCATCACACGTCGGAGTATTCTTCTTCGAATTCGTCGGAATTGAAATCGTTTTCGCTTTTGTTGTACAAGAAAAACTGACAGAAAATGATGAAGTCTTCAGCTAAAGTGCCCAAACTACCAACTAACCAAGAACTATTAACGAGAAGGTAGTTTTTACCTGTTGAAACGCACAAGATGGATACCACATAAGTGATATTACCCAGGCACGCAAAAAGGAAGAACAAAAATGAGATACCGTCACAAGATTTCCGTTCAAAGTTGAGTAAAATTTGAGGGACTCTTGAACCTAAATATAAGAAAGCGCAAAGCCATCCAAAGAACTGTGCAACAGGATTGAATACATAGTCCTCATCATGTTTTGGGATCGAAGGGTCATTTCTAGAGTCTCCAAAATACCATCCACCAAAACCAGCAATGAAAACGAGGGATACCATGATAAGGTTGTATGTAAGTTCTGAGCCTTCAGAAGTGGAAGAACATGAAGATGTAGAGGAACAGTCATCTGCAGTTTCAGGATTAGACCCGTTAATATCGTTGTAACTCGTTGGATGGTCTGGGGAATCATTAGCATTATCGTTGTCAATATCGTTATCTACCACCACTTCCATAGCTGCGTCAGCGTCAATTTCTTCGCTATGGTGATGGTGAAAGTGATGATGATGATGATCATGTGATATAACGGATTCCATTAATGGTTCAATCTCACTATTGAGTGGATTCGCTGGTGATAAATGTATAGGGTCCACTTGCTTTATCTTGCCGTGACCGTAGTACAGACATTGCCAGAGGAGCACGATATCTGCTAAAGTGTAGTAGATTGCAAGAATAATCATAGTCGGTAAGACACCCTGCCTGATAGCACCAATGACATTAAAGATGTCACCAAGTAACCACAATATCACAAAAAGGAGAGAGAGACCCTCTGCACTCTTTCTGACAAAATTCTGGTAGATCTGTGGAGCAAAGACGATAATCCAGCAAGCGATAGATATGGAGCCTGTTAGTCCTGAAACCGCCTGCGCATTGATAAAGGGGGTCGGAGGCGGAGCCATGGATGCCTGTATCTGTATGTTATGTGGAAGCGTTTGACTAGGGAGGTGGTGCTGGTTGGTAATGTCTTTGTGTGTGCAGGTGAACCCGTGCTCCTGAATGCCTGACTCCTCCTCGCTGAGGATCCTTCTCCAGTCCTCCGCACGTCTTCGTCTCTGTTGTGGGCTGAAGCTTCTGAAAATTTTTCAGTGGGGCGCGGAGCCGCAGAGAGGCTGGTGCATCTGGATCATCCTCTGTTCAGAAAGACACACGACCTATGGAGAAGACGGTGCAGGCCATTGATAACGGGATCTGCAGTAGATTCAGATGGTGGAGACAGATACACCGGTGGACAGCAGTCCTGCTGACAGCGTGTCTATGGAAAGAAAGCATGGGGAGAAGCTGGTTCCGCCAGAAGGGATGACCAAATCAGCGTACAAGAAGCTTCTAAGGAAACAGAGGCACGAGGAAACCAAGATCCAGTATAGGGAGCACAGGAAACAGATCAAAAAGGCAAAGGAGAACGAGCGTCGTGAGGAGGTTGAGCGCCTTAAGGCAGCTGGTGAGCCGTATGAACATCTGCTGAAGCCTCGGAACAAGAATAAGATACATAAATGCATCGATCACGGTAAAGATATTGAACCAACTCCACTACCGCCGATTGATTCTGCCAAGAAGATTGGCATTGTTATTGACTGTGCATATGACGACTACATGAATGAGAAAGAAGTGGTAAGTTTGAGCTCACAAATAACAAGAGCATATTCCACGAATCGTTTAGCTGTCAAACAATACTATGATACTGAAATAGAAAGATACAAGAATGGGGAAGGTCCAAAAGAGTACGATATTGTTCCAGCTGCAAATCTTACGATAAGTGGGTTAGATAAGCGGTTGAAGGCAAGATTTGAGAAAGTTTTACCAGATTACGCAAATTGGGATTCAGAGTGTGCCAAATTCACTGAAGATTCATTGAACCATGTTTTGGATGCTTTATCGCCAGAGGAAGATTATAGAAATGTTGTTTATCTTTCAGCAGATGTCGAAGATAAGCTTGAAGAGTTGAAAGCCGGAGAAACTTACGTTATTGGTGGGATTGTCGATAAGGGGCGTCATAAAAATCTGTGCAAGAGTACTGCAGAAAAGCTAGGTAAAGGAATACGTATATTGAGATTACCAATAGATGAATATATTAAATTAAGTGGACGTAAAGTGCTAACTACTGCGCACGTGGTTGAATTACTTCTCAAATGGTGTGAACTTAGGGATTGGAAGAAAGCTTTTGAAGAAGTGTTACCACCTAGAAAAATGAAAGAACTTGATGAAGTTAATGAGTAGATAATTTTTGTAAGTGATAGTCTAGTCTAAACAAAAAAAGATTAACCTGATTTAGATGTTATGATTGAGATTACATCATCATCGATTTTAAGCTTCAAAGCTTCCTTTGCTTCCTTTGCTTCTTTTGCTTCCTTTGCCTCTCTCTCTTCTATCTCCTTTTGCAGTCTCTTTTGATTTAGCTTAACTTTGGTATTGTTATACGTACCAATGACAAAGTAGCAAAATGCGAAAAAAATAGCCCATTCCTCACTTCCAATGAATTTTTGAGCAATCAACATGAAAATTGGCGATGTGACGACAGATGCTGAGGTTACTTTAACATAGTTGGATTTAAGAGACGTTACTATAGTTTTCCTAATTGAGTTTAACAAGATTCTGAATTTATCCTTTGACTTTTCCCTTAAGATTTGCTTAAAAGTGACTAAATTGTTGATCAAACCAATCCAAGAGACAAAAAATGCACAGAATATCGGTGTAACAATACCAGTAGAGAGTAAAATTTGAAGTAATTTCTTTCTTGTTGTAAGCGGAGATGGAACGATCTTTTGAATGATGCTATATCCAAAGTGAGATATTGGCGCATTGATAAGAAACGCGAAAAGACCCATAAGTGGGACCTTCCAGGAAAGAGTATGCCGAATCGAATACCTGTCGCATGCCTTGATTGACTTCACGTCACCAGCAAAAAGCGAAGCTAGCTGCTCATTCAGGATAGCAAAGAGGGTCAATGTCAAAGCCTTCGTGAGTAGCGGTTTCTTATACAGTTGCTCTGTGTATCTTTTGTTGAGTTCTCTCCATCCGAAGTGCGCCATGCTTCTGCTGCTATTGGCGAAAGTGCAAAGGAAACCTGTAGCAGAGCTGGCTGGGGGTTTGCGCTGTTTTGACAGATATCTATCTATCTATCTTGGCGCAAGAGGCTCGGCCTTCTCCGAGCCTCGTCAACCTCGTCAACGTCGTCGACCCCGCGCTGCTTATCAGGAAACTGCCCGCGGGGCTCAGCGCGGCCAGGGGCCTGGCGCCAGGAGGCCTGGTCTCACGTGCTCACGTGTCACGTGAGCACGTGCTCGCTTGCTGGCGGCTCTGCGCGGTCGATCGACGGGCCTTTTCCCTTCTCCGCTGTTTCCTTCCACTCGTTTTTTTTTCTAACACTGCATGAAAAATTTTTTGTTGAATTTTCACCTGAAAGAGGATACAAAGTGTAGATACCGCTAGCTTGTAACCTCTTGTTTTGACTTTGCTTTCACGCTCCAAAGACAAGCCGTTTAGCTTTTTGATATCAAACACTTATCTTACATTAATTGAATAACAATGGCTTTTGAACAAAGAGGTGGCAGAGGTGGCTCTAGAGGAGGTAGAGGTGGCTTCGGTGGTGGAAGAGGTGGATCCCGTGGTGGTAGAGGTGGCTCTCGTGGTGGTTTCGGTGGAGGTAGAGGCGGTGCTAGAGGTGGCGCTAGAGGCGGTGCAAGAGGTGGTGCAAGAGGTGGTGGAGGTGGTGCAAGAGGTGGTGCTAAAGGTGGTGCTAAAGGTGGTGCTAAAGTTGTCATCGAACCACATAGACATGCAGGTGTTTTCATTGCAAGAGGTAAGGAAGATTTGTTAGTTACTAAGAATATTGCACCAGGTGAATCCGTTTACGGTGAAAAGAGAATCTCTGTTGAAGAACCATCCAAAGATCCAAATGTTCCAGCAACTAAAGTTGAATATAGAGTCTGGAATCCATTCAGATCTAAGTTGGCAGCAGGTATCATGGGTGGTTTAGATCAAATATATATCAAACCAGGTGCAAAAGTACTTTATCTTGGTGCTGCTTCCGGTACTTCTGTTTCTCACGTTTCCGATATTGTTGGTCCAGAAGGTTTAGTTTACGCTGTTGAATTCTCTCATAGACCAGGTAGAGAATTGATTTCAATGGCTAAAAAGAGACCAAACGTTATTCCAATCGTTGAAGATGCAAGACATCCACAAAAATACAGAATGCTAGTTGGTATGGTTGACGCCGTTTTCGCCGATGTTGCACAACCTGATCAAGCTAGAATTATTGCATTAAATTCTCATATGTTCTTAAAGGATAATGGTGGTGTTGTTATCTCTATCAAGGCAAACTGTATTGATTCCACCGTTGATGCAGAAACTGTTTTCGCTAGAGAAGTTCAAAAAATGAGAGAAGAAAGAATCAAACCATTAGAACAGTTAACTTTAGAACCTTATGAAAGAGATCATTGTATTGTTGTTGGTACTTACAAGAGAAGTGGTTTATAAATCTTTCATTCCACATAGCAAAACAAAGCACTCAAACATGACATTTTAATTCCCAAACATACATACTTACATACTTACATACACACCCTACGAGAAAAGGACTTTCGCATCCCTTCTATATACACTTGTACTCTTTACTTTCACTTAAATTACAGTAGTTTTATATATAAAATAATTATTAAAATCCCTTCTATTTGAGTATGAGAAAGCTGGCATTGTTTTAGCTTAAGTTATAGTTTTATTCCTAGCTCTAGTTTCAACTCTGTTTTGAAGTTCGCGGATATAATTCACACAGTTTCAAACAATTATCAGATAAAAGAAAGAAAATATACTCACTCACACCCAAAATCCCTATTGATATTGGCAAACTACTTAACCTTGTTAATATTTTTTGTCAAAAAAAAAGCACATAATTCATTCTTTTATACATTATACATCTTCCGGCTGAAAGATGTCCGACTCGCATATTCATTCGGAGGAAACATCGACCAACCTCAATAATTCACACAGCATATATTCTATTTCAAGTGACGTTGAAGAAGACGATGAAATCCAAGTTATGGGAGTATTGCCATCAACACGACATATTCGGGAGCATAGTCGGCAGCAGCAACAACAGCAGCCACAGACAGGGCAGAACGCTATACAACAGATACCCTCTTTGACGCTTTCCCAAAATCGTCCTACCCTCAGTAATATCCTAATGAATCAAGCGAGAAGATCAGAGTCCAATGAATCTCAAAGGCGAACAGAGGAACTTCAACGTCGACAACTAAGGGAAGCTGAAAGACAGAGATTAAGACAAGCTAGGAGGAGAGCTTTACTGAACAGAAGGTATTCAGATGATTTTGAACTTGCAGAGATTAGTTTCTATACTAACCCCAACTCACATATCGAAATTCATACCGATCCAAATTCAGGAGGTCCATATGTTTATAGTAGTTTTGAACCGATTGTTATCGAATCTGATGGTGAAGATATAGTTGATACGGGGATTGTAAATTATGATCTTGGATCAGTATCTGATACTGCAACTGTTGGTTCAATGGATACAACAGCTACAACGAGACAAAGGTTAGCATTATCTGCGGATGACAGGTCAATAAATCGAGCTAGAGAGGCTCAGGTAAGTCATTTACGTGCGTTAACGAATCAAAGATTATATGGAACGAGTGAACCTATAATATTGGATGATGAGAATTATAATGATAACGAAAACGATATCGATAATCATAATAATAATAATAATGATGATGATATTCAATTCATTGGTGAAAGAGAAGCACCAGATATTGAAGTTTTATCATCACGAAATACAGGATATCATCTTTTCACTCCAACTGGTACAGTTTTCGTTCCAACAGATGAAGTAAGGAGTGGTGGTGGTAGGCGAGTTAATATTTTTGAGAATGTGTCCCCTAATAGGGGTAGAGTGTTGAGGAATTTCATGAGACCTGATAATGAAAGGAGTAGACAAGAAGAACTTAGAAGGATTCAGACACGAGCTAATATGAGGGCAAGAGAAGCTGCTACCTCAAATGGTTCAAATGGTTCAAATGGTTTAAGTGCTGGCTTAATGAATTTGAGTAATATTTATAGAACGAGAAATTCTCGCAGGAGATCTTTCAATTCAAATTCTTTAGGCAACAGTATCGGTGAAAGAATACATAGAAGGCCTAGAAGAGCAGCAGCTGTTGATGCTTACACACAAATGATGATAGAAAGGTATAATGGTTTAGGTATATTTGATGGATCGTCTACATCATTGTCATCATCTGAACTTTTATTTAACAATCCCAATTTTCTAGAAGGTTACGATTTCTTAGAATTTCTAAATAATGGGGAATTCAGTGGATTAACCAACGATGATGAAATACCTTCGCATATAATGAATATTTTTAGGAGTCGAGATGAGGAAAGGGAGAATCGTCGTATTTCTGAAAGGAGTAGGATAGCAGAAAGGGAAAAATTGAAAAAAGCAAAAGAATCTGAGATTGATATTACATTAAAGGAGAAGTTCACGAACGAATTACTCAATGAAGATGATGAAAATGTCTGTGTATTGTGTGGTATTGAATTAAGGATAGGTATACCCGATATGTGTCATGAAAAAAACTGGAAGGAAAAATACGTGGGGAAATATGATGAAGGTTTGACTGAGAAATTATTAGAGGAACAATTTGTTGCACCATGGTGTAGTTTTGAAAGGTTTACACAAGTTGAGATTGATTTATCTAAAAGAATGTTTTTCACTACATGTGGACATATATATTGTGGAAGATGTGTTCATAATATTCAAAGGTTTAGATCAATGACTGTACCTGAAAGGAGGAAGGAACTAAATAAGTTCAAGGATAAGAACAAAACCGTCAAAGCAATCACTGCATCTAGTATTGATTTCAGTGATCCTAAATTATCTGCGCCATTGAAATGTATTGCCGAAGGATGCAGTAAGAAATTCTCAGGTAAAAAACCATTTACTGAAATATTTTTGTGATATAAAGTGTTTATGTAAGTGAGACTATTTCCAAGGCGTTCCAATTACAGGTCCGAGGTATTCTTCATCTGGACATATCTTCGGATTTAGTATGTAACCGAGACTTGTATTTATCATGCATCTGTTACAACCAATTGAAGTTTTACAATTAGAACTGTAAAGAATTCTCTTTCCTAGAGTGGTTTTCTTGTGTGCTAAATACCACACATCATCATCGATATGTATTGGCTTATCAGACTGAAGTGGGCTTGGGAAAACAGCTTTATGGAAAGCTAAATTCATTTTACGATTAAATCTAAATGCAATTTTGATATTCCCAATAAGGTAAAACCTTTCACGATAGTTTAGCAAACAAATTTCAACCTCAAAATTAGTGAATGTTGTTTTAAATAAAGGTTCATCCCTTTTTCGATCATTTCTAGTATGATATCCGATATTCAGGAATTTTAAATACTTTCTATGACCAGGTTGTAAATCTGTAAGAATTCTCTCTGCAAAAGTATCGTAATATGATAATGGGATAAATAGTCCTTCGCTATTCCATATTGAGAAACATAACATACCACCATGATGGATTTCGATTCCTGGATAATTTGTCTCCTTCAGATGTTTGTTACATTTTAACCAAGAGCGATACTCAGATATATCTATAGTAGAGATATACGGACGAGTGTATGGTGATTGATGTGAGTGAATGTTAGTTACGTTTTTAACGTAATCAATTGGTTCATTATCCAACTCTAATCTGTGGGCCAAGAAGGGGATTGTAATTATATTTTCGTCAGTCATTGTGAGCTCTTTTCTTGTTTGAATACGAAGATATAATTCGACAGATTTTGAGCAGCTATGAAACAATCTTGTTCCGATATTGCTGGACAAATCACCTGGCCTTCTTTTACGCGGTGGGTTACAGAGGTAGCACTCTTTGTTATCTACAAGAGTTGTCTGTGGACGGAAAAGCACTGTTGTACTTGAAGAACTAGTCATGCCTGTAGCTAAATCTGTGTTGGTGTCTGTATCTATGTCTGTATCTGTATCTGTGTCTGTGTCTGTGTCGAGAACGAAAGTTGTCTCCGTTGTATGTGTTGTTGTGTCCGGGTAGTCACTGCTCGTCCTCAAATAGGGAGGTAGCAAAGCCTGGCTCCCAGCTGGTGTGACTACATCTACGTCTACTGTGGAGACCACTTGCAGTTTTGGTGTAGCTGGCGGCACCATTGTGAGCCGGTGAGTGGAACAGCTGCTGTGGAGGTAAACTGGTAAACTGGTAACGTTCTTCAGATATTTCGTTTTGTTGCCTCCTGCTCCCTCCATTTCTTATCGCCGGGCATTTATCGGAGATATGCGCGGGGGAAGATAAACGGATGGAGGAGTGGACACAAATTATAGACCAGTGATCACCCCAACCTGCGTTCTGAAGCGAGTCATAGCACTATGACGAAGCCGTATTCGGTATGACTATAGTTACTGAATTACAATTTAGGGTTATCTACTAACATCTGTTTGGTTTAGACGCTCATAATTGTCATCGGCACGGTTGTGTCCGGTGCAATGAACTCGGTATTAACAAAGTACCAGGACATGCAATGTGTAAGGCACTGTTCTAACCCCGCTAAGGCTGTCTATTTTGACCAGCCAATATTACAAACTTTGCAGATGTTTATAGGGGAGATGCTTTGTTGGATCCCCATCATTCTCTCAAAACAGATGAATCAATCTGGATCAGAATCCGTAAGACTTGTCGATGAACATGCTCACGAGGGACAACATCAACAAGATGATCAACCTAAATGGAAACGTACAACTTCTTTAGCAATTCCTGCAGTTTGTGATTTATTAGCAACAACATTGATGAACATTGGATTACTTTATACACCTGTTTCAATTTATCAAATGACTAGAGGTTCAGTGATCTTAATTGTTGGTCTAATGTCAGTTATCTTCCTCAAGAAGAAAATAACTAAATTAGAGTGGATCAGTTTATTTGTTGTATTTTTAGGTGTGTTTTTAGTTGGATTGAGTGGATATTTGCAAGATCAAGAGAAAGTATCTGGAATTTTAAGTACCGGTGATATCTCTTTTGATGTGATAATTGGTATGTTCCTCGTATTTTGTGGTATAACTATAACAGCATTACAGTTTGTTATTGAAGAACATATTTTAACCTATTTGAAAGTTCAACCAATTGAAGTTGTAGGATATCAAGGATTTTATGGTTCTTTAATTACTTTCCATATTATGATTTTCGGTAAATTGTTATATGGTAAAGGTTATTTCGATATTGATGAATCATTTTCTGAAATGTTTGGTAATAGAACTATTCTTTACACATCATTTATGATTATGCTATCCATTTCACTGTTCAATTTTTGTGGTATCACTTTAACGAAAATACTTAGTGCAACTTCAAGGTCAACTATAGATACTTCACGTACTTTATTAGTATGGATAATATCTCTTTCCATTGGCTGGGAACGTTATAACAACTTACAATTACTAGCTTTCTCCCTCTTAGTTACAGGTACGCTATCATTCAATGGGGTTATTCAACCTGAATCCTGGGCGATTATTCCAAACTGGTTGAAAGATCTTGAAATTGAGGTACCTATGTAGAAAGATATAGAGAGTAGTAAAAATATATATAAGATAAACGGGTTAATGAGATCGACAATTCTGTAGAGGGGGGGTTAGGGGAAGCTAGTAATCTTTTTTTTGTAAAGTGCGTGTTAGCTCACCTCACAAGTAGTCTGAGAACCACTACTTGTTACTTGTTATCTATCGATATCCACATATATATAACGGGCAACAACAACAGTTTACAAATAATGGCAGAGTCACATAGACTATTTAAATTTTCATTACCATTTCATTTGAATCATCATACATTACGTTCAATTACAATGTATGCATCAGGTGTTTTATATTCATTAGGATTATGGCAAATGATTGATGCATCAATTTTCAGTAAAACGATTAACGCATCGAAAGTACATGTATCATTTATTGATTGGATACCATTTATTTGTTCAACATTAGGTATGATTGTTGTTAATTCGTTAGATAAAGTTCAATTAATTGGTAGTAATAATTTAGGGTTTAATGATAGTTCAATTAATTCACTACAATGGCAAGCTAGAATTGTTTTATTTATTGGATTTAGTTTATTAGCTGTTGGATTTAGTGGTAGTATACTTGTTTTAATTTTGAAGTTTGTTATACCTGGGTTTACGAATAATCCAACAATTAGAATGGGATCAGAAAATGTTGGTGCAAATATCTCTGTTATGGCTAGTTGTATAATGTTATGGATTGTTTCAACAATTGAAGAAGATAATAGTTTATCATTGTAAAAATGCTGGATTTTTTTATAAATTTTTATCATGTTCTATTTTATCAAATTATATTATACTATATTATATTATATTAAAATTAAACTATATTATTAATTTACAGAGGCAGATTTAAAAAAAGGTGTCGATTCATGCTCAGATTTGGGTTTACGTTTAGGATCAGGTTTGGGTTCATGCTCATGTTCATCGGTATTGTTTAGTATGGTACAGTTTGATATTCTTCAAACAAAATGTATAAGATGATTATGATCTTGGTAGAATATTATTCATTAGTTCACCAAAAGTTTTCAATTCATAGTCACTAAAATTGAATAAAAGACTATCAACTTTAATTGGTGTGGGACTAATTCTAGTTTGAACTGTAAATTTGATTGATTTGATTTCATCGAAAAATGAATGAGCCATTATTTGATTTGGAGCAAATCTTTCAATTGGATCGTAGACTAAAACTTTCTGTAATAAATCAACTGCAAGTAAATGAGCATTATTGAAAACTTTTTGAAATCTAACATCAGGTGTCGAAGAGTATAACTTTGTTGAATATTTTGGTCCTGTATAAGACGGATTTGATTTATAGATAAATTCATCACTTGGTGGACCTAAAAGTTTAGTAATTTCTCTCAATTGTAACATTGGTTCTTGACCTTGGAAAACAGGTTTACCCATATACATTTCACCCATAACACATCCTAAACCCCAAATATCTATTTTAGTTGTATAAATTTGACATCCAACAATTAATTCTGGTGCTCTATAATATCTTGAACAAATATACGATACTGAAGGTTGATCAGGTTCTAATACTTTAGCTGATCCAAAATCACAAATTTTTAATAGTAAGTTTTCTGGATTGACTAAAATATTGGATGGTTTAATATCTCTATGACATATATTAAAAGAATGTAAATAGTTCATTGCCCTTGCAATTTGGAAAGTATAGATTTTTATTTGATTTTCAGGTAAAATGGCTTTGTTCAAATAAAACCTTTTTATCTCCGTTTGCAGATTACAAGGTAAACATTCCATTGCTAAATGTTGATAGATTCGATTATTATCATCTTTATTCGGATAATTATAGTAATATTTTAAAGACACAATGTTGGGATGATTGGTCTGTTTCAATATCTGTAGCTCACGAGACTTGTATTCTGTTTGAGCAGGTACCTTCTTTATAGCGAAAGGACCGATCCATATATCTTGTGGACTATTAGGTTCACTCAAAGCATTTTTCAAGTTTGCCTGTAGAACTGTACCAAAGGCACCCTCTCCTATTTTGGTTATTTCTTGAACAAACATTGGACGAGTTATTCCCGACGTGTTACTTGTTACGTCTTTCACTAAATATTCAGACATTATTGCGGCTGATGAATCTTGTTTTGGTTGTTGTTGTTGTTGTTGTTGTCGATCTTGATACGGATACAAGTTGCGCTAAACAAGTGGTAATTTCAAAACTGATAATGTTGCAACTTTGCAAAAGTAAGGCGGTGCTTCTGGTGCTATGCCAAATGTCAATTGATCCACAGGACAGAGCGTCTAGTGCAAACGGGAGGCAAAATGAAGGGGTATTCTAAATGAAAGGATGAGCGGGCAGGTGTGCTATGCGGATGGATCTAAGTGCAACACAACGGTAGATCAGTAGCGTAGTTTGCCGTGTATGTTACAGTTTGGGGACAATTGGAAGTGTGCAGTGTGCAGTGTGCAAGAGAGAAGCGTGGCACGGTGCATCACAATGTATCACGGTGTGAAAATGCCAGGCTACAGTTGTCAGACCAGTGCTGCAGGACAATAGTCACAATCCCCAGAATTCCTCGACCGAGACAGGAGCGGGATTGCCAGGATTGCCTGGATTTCCTTAAAATACGCCCCAACACGCTTTCAGCCGAGCCTCCCCTCTTCCCGCGCTGTGCACGTGACTTTCACGTGACCGTGGTTTTCCGTCTTCCGGGTCGCTATCTCCCGGGTAACTCTGCCAGTCTCAAAAGAGACAGCAGCTGTAAGGACATACAGAACACTACCCCGTCCTTCTTGATAGAGCAAGAGTCTACCAGAAACTAACACTCAGAACTACTAACTACAATGCTACTATTCTAGAATGTTCTTCCGCTAGATGAATTTGGTTCACCCTTGTGATATGATCTTTGGGTGCACGAAGATAAAGACATTCCGAACCATCAAAGAGAATGCACATTTCCCAAAATATGTAACAAACATGCCTCCAGCAATGTGAACAGAGGTAACTTGTTCAGTAAAAGCATTCACCATCGGTAATAGGAACTGATTACAAATCAACCCTTTTTCAATACACCTCCCTTTGCCTCTTTTGATACCCCCAGCTCCCGCATCATTATCCACCCCCTATCCATCATCCCGATTACCAAATTGGTTATCAGCTGCAACTCAAGCAGTGCTGGCCAAGCCAACATAGACCATAGTAACAATCTGATTCATTCATTTCTATTCACTCAATCATTCAGCAAAAACATTCCATGCACACCATAACTACACACTACTTATTAGTAACATATGGGTAGCTGGTCCTGCCAGAACTGAGAAACCATGACCATGGGGAAGGTCATCCTCCAGAATACTGTGCCTGGTTGTGCCAAAACACGTCCAACCAGCCAGTCCTCGATTCCTTATCTGCCAAAAAAATCTTGCGCTTGCTTACGTAAACATATCCGAATTTTTTGAGTGATCCCGTTTTACCAACAGCTGCAATCTTATTCGTTACTTGTATAGTTCTATATAAACTGTATTTATTCCACCGTCTTTGGGAAGGCATTATATCTTACATGTTGAGTTTGAGATCAGGACCTCGGAGCATCTCTTTCATACGCAAATCATGTTTTACTCATGCCATTCGATGCAGTTATTCTTCAAAGACTGATTTATCTGATCCATACACTGAAAAAGTTGATAAGGCAAAGTTCGACTGTCTTCAACAGCTCACTAAAGTTGACCCTTCTTCATTACTTATATCGAAATTTTATCCTGAATATCTACAAGATTCATTTATTGCCCTTAAATCCATCAACATCGAATTGTCGAAAATTTCCTTTGGTTTCCAACCAGGAGCAACAGATAAATCTAAGGAGTTTAACAATTTGAAATTCCAATTCTGGCTCCAGCAATTTGATAAAATCAATGAGTTGAACTTAGGCAATGTCAATGTTTTATCAGATTTGAACGAGCCATGTACAATCTTACTTGCTGATTCAGTTTTAAAAGATTTGAAAATTGATTTGAGTTTGATCCGTCAAATGGTTCATTCTCATCAACATTTTTACAACAACAATTCTTCAAATGGCTTTAGGAATATTGATGAGATATGCTCATTTGGGGAAGGTACTCATTCTCAAATCAATTATTTGATGCAATCCATTTTATTATCTGGGAATTTGACAGGATTCTCAGATATTGGGATACAAATATTGGAGACTCCAAACTCTAATGCTTTGCGAAATAAACTTACAGATATTTCTGCGCATTTAGGGCAAGCTACTTCAATTGGTTCGTTCCTGATTGGTTTGAAATATTTTGCTGAAAAGAAGCAAACTTTGATGCTTCCAACGGATACCTTGACTAAACACAGATTATCGGAAGAGTCTTGTCTAAGATATATACAGTCTCAACCAGAAGAACTGAATAATAGTGAAATCAAAGAGAAAGTTAAAAATGTCGTTTTCGATGTCGCAACTTTGGCTAATGATCATATAATATCTGCAAGAAAGAAACTTGAGGATAGTAAAGAAATCATAAAACAGTTAGGATTTAAGTCGAAATTTCCGGATTGTTTCTATTTACCGTACCTTTCAGGAATTCCAACAATTCTTTACTTAGAGAAACTTGAGAAATGCGATTTTGATATCATGCACCCAAAACTTGCTTACAAGGAATGGCGTCTAGCTTTCAGAGCATGGAATAGTCACCGTACTAAAACCATTTGAAATCTGATGGTCTAGATATAAAAGCTTGGAGATATAAAGTCTTTTTCATCGTACCATTCTTATCTCTTGAAATTTTCCAAGATAGAGGCGTATTCCAAACCCAAATCGATAATAAGCACTTAAACCAAGATTACTTCTCAATATATTTAGCATTTCTACATTTTATCTTGTAAATACTTACCTTTTTCATTTACTATCTTAATCAAACATAGTGACGTATGTCTAATTCATATGCTTGAAAAATGCGACGCGGTGCAGCCTTTTGTTTTTCCACACCTCGGTTCTTTGACAACTGGCTCTTTGATTCATTCAAGATCTGAGTTTTTGAATTTATATTACTGAACTAACATTATCAAAACAGGTTCAACAAGAGAGAAACACTCCAATGAGTTCTGCTGTTGATGAATACAGTGTTAGGCCACTTGATCATGCTTTAACTATTTCAGATCCTTTGGCATTTGTAATTGAGGAGTGTACCTTTATTTTGAATTCAATGAGGAAAAACAACAAATCAACGACAAACCAATTTGCTGCCATTCTTATTAATCAATTTTTGAATGATAATTCTTACCCTGAAGAATCAATTTCTGCTTCAAGATCCTCAAATGCAAATAATGCAAATAATGCTGCAAATGCAAACTCAAGAACAAATTTTAAGGACGATGATCATTTCTTATCAGGATTTTTGGAACTTCGTTCAATTTTATCAGAAACAAACGATCTTAATTTGATTGATTTGATGACTTTACTTCAGCCTTTCTTAGTTGTTATCAAAGCTCCATCAGTATCATGTCATATCACAAACTTAGCTATCAACGCTCTTTCAAAGTTTTGCAAATACAATATTATTAGTCCTGATCAACCAAATATTGTTCAAGCATTATCACAAATTGTTTCAACATTGGCTCATTGTAGATTTGAAGGTGCTGATCAAACACAAGATGATATACTATTGGTCAAAATTATTCAATTGCTTGAATATTTGGTTACTTCTCGTTTAGGTGCCATGTTAACTGATGATTCAATTTATGAAATTATTTCAACTTGTTTCTCACTCGCAATTAACACTAGAAGAAGAGATATGTTGAGAAGTACAGCTGAAACTTCATTACTCACCATAACTCAAGTAGTATTTGCTAAACTTCAATATTTAGAATCTGAACCTGAAATTGATCATAATACTAAAAGTGCTGAAGTAGAATTCTCCAATGATCTATTACCAAATGATACAATTGGAAGATCAACACCAGTACCTGAATCAACAGAAGATCTTTCTTTAGCAGAAGCAAAAACAAATAATGAAAATGAAGAATCAACTAATGAAAATGAAGAATCAAATAATGAAAATGAAGAATCAAATAATGAAAATGAAGAATCAACTAATTCAAATGACAACATTAGAAAAGAGGAAGAAACACATGATAGCAAACAACAAATCAAGAGGTCAGAAGAAACCGGAACTTTTGATGTCAATGATTCCATTCATCTAATCCAATCTGATGCAGATCTACCCCCTTTTGGAATTGCTTGTATGAAAGAATTCTTGAATCATACTGTAGATATATTATCTCCTGAAAACAGATACAGATTTACAGAATCTACTAGATGTCTAGCCCTTGAGATTCTTATACGGATAACTGAAGTTACAGGAACGCATTTACCAAAACATAGTCAACTATTTACTTTTATCGCTGATAATTGTTGTCATCATTTAGTTCAAATAATTCAAAACACAGAATCTACTGTTCTGACTAAACTTTCCTTGAAGCTCACTCTACATTTTTCTCTATCTTTCCCTAACCTGCTAAAAATTCAATTAGAACTGATCCTTCTTACCATATTTCAATCCATCATACGTGATGAAAACTTGATGAAAAATGACTTAGTTAATTATAATAACTTAGTTTTCGATATGTCCAAAAGGGGAAAATTTGAAACAAACTCTTTGACCGAATCAGAGGTAAGTGATTTGAGAAAGGAATTTGAGACGGGAAAATCTCCTCAAATTAAAGAATTTTTGATTGAGGCACTAAGTATACTATGGTGTAGATCGCCATATCTTTTCATCAATTTATTTAAATCTTACGATTGTGATTTTGATAGAATTGATTTGAGCAATAATTTCATTAAGCTGATTTGCAGACTCTCATATTCTGATTGTTCTCTTATGACGACCGGTAATGTTCCTCCAATTTGTTTAGATGGCCTTTTGACTTTTGTCAATGGTATCTATAATAGAATTACTCAAGCAAAGGATGAAGGTATCGAATTTGCTGATATATCCGAAAACACTTTGATCAAACAATATACCAAAAAATCTGATTTCATTTTAAGTATCAATGAATGGAATGAAAATCCTTCAAAAGGTTTGCAAGCATTACATAGCAAGGGATTTATCAGAGATCCTAATGATAATAAAGAAGTAGCTTTATTCTTATTCACTAACTCTGGTAGAATTGATAAGAAGCAACTAGGTGAAGTGTTAGCGAAAGCTAAAAATGCTGAACTGTTAAAAGAATTTGTTAATTTGTTTGATTTCAAAAATTTGAGACCAGATGAATCATTAAGAATGTTATTGAACTATTTTAGATTACCTGGTGAAGCTCAACAAATTGATCGTATTGTTTCTACTTTCAATGATAGGTATATTGAATGTCAAGATACTACAGAAGATGTCAAAACAAGAAAAGATGAAGAAAATACCGAAGAAGAGAAAGTTTTACCAGATTCTGATGCTATGTTTGTTTTATCATTTTCTATTATCATGTTAAATACTGATTTACATAATCCGAATGTGAAGAAGCCAATGACATTAACTGATTATCAGAAGAATTTACGTGGTTGTTATAAAGGCAAAGACTTCCCTTCTTGGTATACTGAAAAAATGTATAATAGTATTAGGGATAAGGAGATTATTATGCCAGAGGAGCATAAGGGTTCTTCCAAATGGTTTGAAACTATATGGCATTCTTTAGTTGCTGAACAAGAAAGTAGAAGACTCACAGATGGTGACTTGATTAATGAGCTTTGGACTACAGATAACGGTTGTGATCTTAAGATTTTATTATCTTTTGACAGATTACTTTTTGAGAAACATTGCAAGGATCTTATTAGCACATTTGTTGTTATGTTTGATGATGCAACTCACGATAGTGTGATAACTAAAATGATGTCTACAATTGAAAAATGCACAGCTATTGCAATATATTTTGGTATGGAGGATATAGTTGATGCTATTATTGAAATCACATCCCACTTGTCTACACTGACAGGCGTTAAGACTTCAGAATACTATAATGATCAAGTTGATGCTTTACCAATTATTGAAATAACAAGCGGGAAGGAAAATGTTGAATCGCTTTATATTAGTGAGACATCAGTAATTTTGGGTCGTGACTACAGAGCCCAATTAAGTTTGATTGTCTTGTTTAGGATCATCAAAAGGTACAATTTCAAAGTTACAAAAGGCTGGTACTATACAATTAAAGTGATATTAAGACTTTTTGAAATTGGACTTTTTAACCCTAATACATTTGAAGAATTTCAAAATAAGTTGAACTTAGCTAAGTTAACCAAACCTAATGGTGAATTCAAATTGGACAAATCTGATGTTAATAAGGATGCTGGTTTATTTTCTACTTTTTCTTCATATTTGAAAGGTTTATCCAATGAAACTCCAGAACCAACTGAAGAAGAGATTGAACTTACCAAAACTGCTGTGGACTTTTTAGAGACAATTGGTATTAATAAGATATTTTTCAATGTTAGCAAAACAAAGGATTACAATAGTATGAACAAATTGGTTCAGATTTTATTTGCAGTTTTACCAAATAAGACTGAACTTACTGAGAGATACTTTTATGAGGAGACTTTACTGATATTTGAGATATCTGTTTGCTATTTGCTTATTACAAAGAACAACAAATTGATCTATCAGGCCTTTTTGAAGATTGACACAGTTTTGACTGAAAATGAAAACGATAAAGAGCTCAAAATGTCAACCGTGTCAAGATTGTTGTCTTATAAACTTTTGCTATTACAGGTAACACCCGAAACAGAAACAAACCTAAGAATGCTTGATTCAACAATTTCAAAAATCGATACACTAGCCAAGAATTCAAAGGAATCATTTGTTAAACATGGAATCAATATATTAATTCCCTTAGAACAGTTATTGATCAATGCTGATTCATGGTGCCAGTCATCCATATCCTTGAATAGCAAATACTGGACAATTTTGAGAACGTTGGCATCACTTCCAAAAAATACAGAAAGCGTTTATCAATTCATATACAGAATTATCAAGGAAAATTCTGGAGTTATAACCTATGATAACTTCATGGATGTTCTAGGCTTGTTAGATGAAATATCTGCAGTTGGAGCGTACGGAGCTCAATGGGAACACGAGTATGATAAATTAGTTGATAGTGGTTTGAACGTGGAAAACAAAAGCAATCCGTATCAGGAGCTTGTCAATATTGGCAAAAACTCAATCACTTTAACTTCTGAATTGAGCAATATCTTTGAGGAGGAGAACTTCTTGAAGTCCTTGAAAAATAGCGAAGATAAAGGCTTAGATATTGTGAACCCATGGTATCCACTTATAGAAGCAATATCTCACCAATGCTATAATCCTTGTAGACAAGTCAGAAATCACGCAATTAAAACTTTGAACCATCTACTCATTTCTAATGATAAGTTACCTCTCAATGAAATTTCGGTAGATAAAATTTTGGACTCTGCTTGTTTGAGACTATTGCTCGAATTGATGAAGCCGGAAGTTAATGGTACTGATGTTAAGGGTATGGTAAAGACACAACGCGATGTTTTGAGATTCACCTGTAAAGTCCTCTTGACACATAATTTCAATGATCTTGAAACTGCCGTTGAGAAATTATTTGCGATTGCAAGTCAGCTTTTACAGAAAAATAGGAAGATATATCCACACACAGGCCATGAGGATGAGTTTGTAGAAATTTTGAGAAACTTGTTGATGATTCACAAAAATGAGCTTGATCTTATCAAATTAAAGGGCTACAAAATGGACAGTGCTTTGAAAAAAATGATTGAGGAGGTTTTGAAACAAGAATCTTAAATATATTGGGCTTTCCCAAGAACCATGTGCCCTTCTTTATGAAGTGTATGTAAATTGTGTGCATTCTAAACTTGTATTCATTGACTGCCAGTAACTCCGCTATAATATTTTCTCGATTTAGTAATACTTGTGAAAAATGGTGGAGCCTCCACTCAAAAATTTCAAACTTTTTAGACATTCAAAATAGAATAATGAACACCTCAGATCCCGACAAGTAAATAAAACAACTAATTTTGTGGGGTAAGTTTGACACCACCACCGACCCATAGAGATTCTGATGAAAAAATCTGAGAGCAATGATATCATTGACAACACAGATAACACAGAGCAGTCTACAGGATTGACAAAGAGATCAACACAAGTGGTTTCAGCGTCTTCTGCAAGTATTCGAGCTGTGTTACTCCAGCTTACGTCAATATATATGAGAACACCAGCAAAGCTATTTCGACCGGCCCGATTTGACTATCTAACAGTTCCAAGAATATTATTGGCGAAAGAACTTTCGGCGAAACCTTACCATATATTTACGCATTCAAGTCCAGCCTTATTATATGAGTCTGTGCGACGATTAGGATGGAAGTTTATACCAAACCAAATCCTACCACCATTAATTGCAAACTCATCTGTTGGATTAATTCTATATTCAACTTATCTAACTTTGGTCCAATATTTTACAATGAATAGAGGATGGAAATTGACGGTAACAGGAATTCCTATAGGAGAAGGAACACAACATTGGTATGCGTGGGCATTATCATTTTACGATTATTTCAGAGCAGGATTTATAGCCGGGGCCGTTAGCAGTATAGCTGCAAGCCCAATTGATGCATTATATTCTCGTTCGAGCTATGCAGAACTGATTGATGTTAATGTCAAATCAGAGGGACTTCACAAATACGCTTGGAAAAAGTTGAAGGAAATTGGGATCATTGGTATCTTTGCAGGTTTTTGGCTTAATCTTTTGAAGGAGTCGCTGGGATTTGGGTGCTATTTTGCGGTGTTTGAAGTTATCAAAACTAAAGGTTACAGTACAACGAAAAGTATGATCGACTGGTTTGACAGATTTAGAGGTTTAGATATTGATCCGAATGATATCAACAACCGTAAATCAGCAAAGGTACTTCAGTTGTCATTTGTTCTTTTTGCTGGGGCATCTGCGGCAACAGCTTTGATTGGTATCCAATACCCGTTCAACAAGTTACAAAAAATTCATCTTGCTAGATTGGAAGCACTCGACATTTTCAATAAAGTTAACAAGATCGAAAGCTCCAAGTTTTTCAGACTATACTATAATTCATATAAGCAAACATTTGATATTCTGGTTGCTAAACAGCAAAAATCTGGATTGACATGGCCTGCTTTCATGTACAGAGGTTTTACGAGATATACACTAACCAGTATACCAGCCACTTCTATTGGGCTGTTGGTGTTTGAAATTACCAGACAGAAACTTACAATTGATTTACAAGAGAAACTTCAGCCTTGACATATAACCTGAACATTTTCAAATCTCTGTACATAGTTGTATAAAAGATAGAGAAAGAATAAAGTTAGAAAATGTTCCTTGTATCAGCATCTAGCGTAATTTCTGTAGATAAGCATTCCATCCTGCTTCTTGATATCTCTTGGCTTGTTCAACAGGATCTCTACCCTGACCATATAGGCCTCTACCAACAATTATAATATCTGTACCTGTCTTGATCACTTCGTCAACGGTTCTGTACTGCTGTCCCAATGCATCACCCTTATCATCCAAACCTACACCAGGTGTCATAATTATCCAGTCAAACCCTTCTTCTTCACCACCCATATGTCTCTGAGCAATAAATCCAATTACAAACTCTCTATCTGTTTTTGCAATTTCAACGGTTTTATCGGTATATTCACCATAAGCAATTGAGCCTTTAGATGATAATTCAGCTAACATTAATAAACCTCTTGGCTCATCAGTAGCTTCTTGAGCTGCCTGCTTCAAGCCAGTAACAATACCTGCACCTGTAACACCATGTGCGTTAGTAATATCAGCCCATGAAGCAATACGGAAAACACCAGATTTATATTGATGTTTAACGGTGTTACCGATATCCGCAAACTTTCTGTCTTCGAAAATCATGAAGTTATGCTTTTTCGCCAGTTGTTTCAAAGGTAATACTGTACCATCATAAGTAAAATCATCGATTATATCAATATGTGTTTTTACCAAACATATGTAAGGTCCAATAGTGTCCAAAATAGACAGTAGTTCAGCCGTATTAGTTATATCTAAGGATGCACATAAGTTTGAATTCTTCTCTTCGATTATTGAAAAAAGCTTTCTAGCTACTGGAGAAATGTGATTCTTAGCCCTTTCTGCATATGATACAGTCATCTTTGTTTGTTCTGTAAATCTGTTTTGCAAGTCTGGTTTGTCCACATATTCCTTAATATTTATCTTTTTGCAAATAATTTGAAAAGTTAATCGATATAAGGCCCGTGCACCAGAAAAATTCCCTGGTTTCGTCGATTTTTCAGCACAGGCAATAATTTAGTAATCTCAAAACGGATATATCTACCTTCAACTTCACTTTTCAAGTTGAGAATTAGACATTTAATATACCGGAAAAGCATTGAAAATGGATCAACTTAACTACAGTGAACAACAACAATTTCAAAAAATTGTCGAACAAAAGCAGATGGCAGATTTCATGAGACTTTACACCTCCCTTGTCGACAGGTGTTTCAATGACTGTGTCAATGACTTTACTTCGGAGAACCTAACTGACAGAGAAAACTCCTGCTTAACTAAATGTGCAGAGAAGTTTTTGAAACATAGTGAAAGAGTTGGTACAAGATTCCAAGAACAGAATCAAAAGTTAATGACCCAAATGAGACAATAGATGATTTGACGTTGTGGTCATCACCATTTCTTGTGTATAAATGAAATATTCTACTTCTATAGTTAAATTTAAAACAGTTTGGAAATAAATGCATTACTGACTACAATAATCTCCAGCTTGTATTGTTACCTTTATTCTGTAGACAAACCTAAACTACAAATTTTCCTTTAAAATTAGGACCAATTTCTCCCATTCATTCATCATATCTATTATTCCTTCCTTCATACCATCAATATCGTTATTATAAAGCACAGAATTAGTAAACATCAACTGCATTTTAAGTTCGAGGTGCTCCACCGAAGATATCTCCCCGGCTTTGATTTGTCTGACGATACTCTTTAGATCTATCGGTTTTTTGATTAACTTGAAGTATTCAGGCTGGTCATTCATATTTAAAGGAGTTGTAAACATGGAGGCTATTCTATGTGAGGAGATTTGAGTTATAAGAGGTACTGATAATTGCTGGAATCTTTTACTCTCGGATTTAGAATTCTTGTCTTTCTCTACAAAGTTGTCGGTTTTGGCTATTATATGCACTTTCTCCTCATTAGATATACTATTAGCCATGCTTCTAGTTCTGGAGCGGGACCTTACCTGTTTTACCTTGCTTTCAATCTCCTGTGTTGTAGACTCAGTATCGGAAATAGCATTTGATTCTTCACTTTCCCTTTTCTGTTTCTTCGAAGGTGATTCATCGGTTGTGTCATCGTGTTTTCGTTTCTTTTCTGGAATCCCAGTGTCCAATGGTTTGTCGACTTTGTCCTCTTCTTTTTCCTTTCCAGATAATATTGTGCTGCTTTCAATTGTTTTCTCCACCGATTTATTGATGTTTCTTGATATTTGCAATTTTTTTCCTTTTTGTTGGTCGGTTACATTAGGACTAGAGCTACGACTGGATTGTGCTGAGCTAGTTGAAGAGATGTAGTTGTCACTGCCACTCAGTTTTTGCAGAGCTTCTGTCTTACCACTTGAACTTCTTTTCTTTTTCAAATCTTTCAAAAACTCTTCATACAGGACTGCGTCGTCCATTTTACCTTCCTCAATATTTTGAATCTCATTCTTTTTGATTCTCCATCGATTTTCCAGATCTTCGATTTCTTTTAGTGTATCATTTTTGTAAGAATTCAGAAGCTTGATCAATCTATCTTTTACAAAATTGAGGTCTATAAATTTGCTCAGCTTAAACAGCATAGAGTTGGGCACTTGTTGAATTACCTGCTCGTTTTGCCCACGTTCGTCTCTCAATGTCAATGACTCAGTTAGAATTTGTATAAGTTGGACCGGGCTAACAGGACCCTTGTTTGAATCCCCAATATTCGTGACCCCTTTTTCTTTTTTGTCATCCTTTTTCTCCTTCGGGTTGTCTTTATGTGTGTTTAAAAATTTGCTGATATTCAGGAAGTCAAAATCTGGATTGACAAGAGGATTTGAGTTGATCATTCTTTGCAACTGAATTATATTGAAACTCACCTCTTTTTTCTCTGTGTTTTGAGAAGCTACCATGTACAGACTATATATATGCTGCAGCGTCACAATTTTCTGCAATGGTGTAATCTTCTCGTACAGTTCTTGCATCTCCTGTAAAGTCGGCATCTTTGTGCTCTTACTTGTTTTTGCTTCCTTGCCATCTTTTGGTGATATTGATGGCGGCATTTGGGGTTTTTGTACTCGATCCAATGACTCCCAAATTGGAAACTAGATGAAAGTATAGAGGCTACTGAGGTTGGCTTTGTGAAATAGTTCAGAAACTTGTTGTTTGAAGATGATGCTGATTATTTGAAGCAAGAATCCTTAACGACCGCGTATCCCATCATCTCTCACAGATTATACGCGGGACAGTCTTTGTGTCAACTTTTTTGTTATTTTGAAGGCTATCTTTGTATAATCAGAAAGCAGTGTTCTTCCATTCTGCAATATGTCTCAGATTACTCTTCCACAAAACTATCCAATATCTAAAAGGTTTGTCTCCAAATTGCGAGGGCTGCAACCAGATTCAAAAACTTTATACAAAGAAAAGTATGTGACTACAGTCGTCAAAGATTTTCAAGAATCATTGAAAGGAAAGGTGTCAACAAAACTTAGGATAGCCGCACAAAAGTTTAATTTTGACTTGATTAACCAAGAACAGTATAGCTCCTACAAAGATGAGCTTTTTACAACGTTGGTCCGAGATATATGTTTTGATGAATTGTATGACGCGTTTGCTTCAATGTGTGCCTCTATCGATGCATTTAGTCTTCTTGAAACTGCAACTTTAGAATCTAATCATGAAGAAATTACAATTGACAATTTGGCTGAATTCATTGGTGCAGATTCTGAAAAGCAAACAATTTCTTTAAGCGAAACGTTCAATAGTAACCTTGAAAAACTAAAGGATACATCAAAAATGGATGCTTCTGATGAGGCCAAGAAAATAGTATTAGAAAGTAAACAAATACTGTTTGTGACGATATTTCCTGATCGTCCGATACCCTCAAACCTTATGTTAGACTCAGATGAGGATGATTTAGAGGTCCAGGGAGGCAAAATCGATTTGACGTGTCCGATCTCAAGGACTATATTCAAAAACCCAGTTAAAAACAAAAATTGTAATCATACATACGACTTGGATGCATTACGTGTATACTTAAGAACTTCTCATGTCTGTCCGGAGTGTCGTGCTCCCCTTTCTTCTTCTTCCTATTATCCTGATGTTTTGATGCAAGCAAGAGTTGAAGCTTACAATCGAGACCTCAAGTTGAAAGAACTAGTTCAAGATAAAATCGTTGATAAAACAGATAAGCTTTAAGTTTGTAGACGAAACATATAATATAAAAGAAACAGCTGGTTATTATTTAACATCAAACCAGCACTCACTTGGCCAATATCCTCCGAATTGACCGACATAAATATTCTTTCTCCTTACCAACCAATCCAAAATTCTCTTCACTTCAAATGGTTCAAGTAATGGATGAATTCTAGCATATAAAAGTCTTGCAGAAGTACCAGGATAAAAAACGATGTTCCAAAGGATAACGTAAACACACTTATGCCAAAGTTTTTCATTGAAATCACCGTTCAAATCCACCCATAGATATGAACATGGGGAATCAATCAACGGAGGTATTTTTTGAGCCGTCACTTGATTATCTTTGATGTAATGAGATAACAAAAAGTCAGCTTCATACTTACTACGGTCCCATGCTTTTGTATAATAGGAATCAAGTTCATCTAATTTGTGGTCAATTCGTGTGACCGTCAAATTGTTTCTTGCCACTAGTCCAAAAATAGCAGCATATGTTCCGTACGGACTTGTTCTCGACATTAATAAAGCATTATTCGTATCTGTTAACTCATCTAACACATCTAAAATCTTTCTAGCAGAATCAACAAATGTATCATCAAGCTTACAATCTAAAGTCATCACTAATTTATCAGTTAGTGTAAATTTAATTTTAGATTCTCCACCTAAGAACGCAATAGCTCTTTTATCTTCTAGGTCAGTTAAAGCAGCCGCATATAACTCTTTAGGTATATTAGCAAACAACTCACGAACCTTATTAGAGTCGAATTTCCCATGTTCCGTTGCAAACAAAGCTTTCAGTTTGGCTTTTGCAGTATGCATCTCGTTTGGGCTTTCCGCTTCTTCTTTGAATGCTTGATCCGAATTGTCATATAATGGATATAAAAAGTTTCTATTCGTAATCATTTGTTGTTTTTCAATCATGGAAAAAGTTTCTCTAAAAATATCGTCCCCCATATCCTCACGGACTGGCTTAAAAACACGATTATTGAAGTTTTCATCATAGTTCTCTGATATTTCATCTGTATTCTTATTAATAAACATGTCTGCACCTTGAGTTTTCCATAAATCAAGCATTTTGAAAGTATCATAGTTTTCAATATCTTCAAGCTTTACAAGTCCTTTTTCAATAGCAGAAAATAATGCAGATTCCCAGTTTTTCCTGGCAGTTACCAAATTCTTGGGACCAAGCATCTTTCTGTACTTTGGCCATTGTTTCCTCAATGTGTCCAAATCATAATAATCACTTAGAACACTCGAAACTTTAGGCCAGTCAATGTTTGACGATGATGAAAGAGATTGTGTTACTATAATTGCTTTAATCATGATTAATATATGCTCATTAGTGATTTTAATTGAAGAACGTATTTTCTTGAATGCGTTTGCTACCCTTGCCTGGGTTTTATGTCTACTCAATTTCTTACGTTTTCTATCATCCATTAAAGGTACAAGTAGATCATCAGTATGACTTTTGGGCTTCCTACCTCTTTTACTCTTTTTGGTAGGAATGCGGTCCTCTCCTTCTGAGCTTATGGCCGATGATGGAACACGTTCGCTTTCATCGTCCTTATCAGTTTCTTTTCCAATAGACAGATCATCATGGTTCTCCAACTTTGCTTCTTTTGTTAATAGCTCTCTATTAGCATTGATACCAATAATCCTTGCTTTTCTTGTCATTGTCCTACGTTCTTTGATGTTTTCAGAACTTCTCATTGCATAAGCCAATCGTGATTCCTTGTCTGGAAACTTGAGTCCCCTTCTCAAACTCTTTTCATTTATAACCTCAAGATTATCAAGTTTTATTTTATCTGCAAATTTTCTACCTGTATATTTGAAAGTCTCGGTTGCGATACATTTTTGTATCTCATCCTCAGATGGTGGATTTTTCAATGACATTGCAACAAACCGGCCCTTATCGTATTTTTGTGTTTTGAGCAAACCTTGCTCTACCAATTTGGCACAATCCTTCATTAATGTTCTACGGTCAATCTTATAATCAAGCTTCATTTCTTGAGCCAATCTCGTACCAAATTCAACATCAATACAAACACATTTATTTTCTTCAACTTTCTCCATAATCTTAGCCTGTCTAAATGCAGGTCCATAGTCAATAATTGGTTTCTCGGGTTGCTCTGAAGTTTCAGGTTCTGGGCTTGTCGATGTTAGTGTTTGAAAAATATCATTACTAACATCTAAATGTATATCACTATCTGCATTGAAAACCGTATCTTGTAAGTTTTGAACTTTGAGCTCATCCAAAAACCTATTGTTCTCTTGTACCACCTGAGTAAATTCATCATAACATGTTTTATACAAATGGGTATCTTTTATAACCTTCTGAATTTTACTTTTAGGTACTGTTAAGGAGATCCATTTATTTTGTGATTGATATTCTCCCCTAAAAAATACTCTAGTAGGAATATCTCGAGTGGCTAAAAGACCAAGTTTACCGTTATAGCCCTTTGCAATTAAAAAATACTTATCAATTCCATCAGACGTCTGTATACAGACAATTTTGAACCTTCTCTCATAAGGAAAAGCAATCCCTGTCATAATATGCTGCTCAAAAAGCGTAGTTTGATTTGGTGGGCCAATTGGTTTTTCTTCAAGTGGTTTATACTCCGGATTTTTTCGATTCAAATATTCTTGGGTACTAAATCTGTATATTCTACATTTTCCAGTATGGTACATCTGACCTACGATGGCTCTAGGCATTGAAGTTTCCGGTGTGACAGTGGAGAGATTATCGAATATTGTCGCAAATTTCTTTATTGTCACAGTACCAAAAATCTGAGACTCAATAGCTGCACTAGTAATTCCGGGATTTTTATCAACTAAATCATAGATTTGTGTACTAAGAGGAAAGAATCTGTTGATGGAGGGTGCAATATATTCTTCGTCTTCATTCTCTGCTTCGGTATTTTGTTGCTTAATAGCTTTTAGTAGTTCTGATCTTTTGTTAACCGGAGGTAAGTCTTGAAGTAATCTTAAAGCAGGATAGTACCTTTTCAACTCCCCGTGTTCCACTTGAATATGCTCAATGTAACCGTTAGATACTAACAATTTTGCGACTGAGTTGAAAAATCGGAGCTTCATTTGTGGATATTGAATTTTCAACTCTTCATAAATATCTCTTGTCAATCTTATTTTGTTTTCGCTTGAGCTCAAGACTGCTGCAATGTAAGTAATAATCTCTTGTGAATCAGCAGTTGCCTCTGATTCTGGTTTCTCCTTCTTAGCAATATCAGTAAATCGAAAATGCGTCATGTGATTAGTGCTTGCCTTATGTGAAACAACGGAAACCTTTTTGATCAGCTGATTGTCTTCTAAAAGTTGTAGTCTAGTAGTCAATGACCTTTTATCTTGTCCACATTTTTTGATTAAATCAATGGAGTTTATTCCTGCTTCTTTTGCAGCTGCTATATATCTAATAAGTTCATATGGCTTACTACCTAATTTATTATCTTTCTTTCTCACTCCGACCAAGTACCAAGATTGGTAATCATCGGTTACCTTAATGTGATAGTCCTGGAGGTTTGCACGAGAAAAAAATTCCTCATAAGATTCGATTTTGCTCAAATCAATCTCTTTCAATTCTTGCTTGGTGTTGTTGCCATAAGTCACCTGAAACTCTTTCATTTGGAGCAACCATTTCCATACTAAGGGCTTATAATCTTCTCCAATCGAGCCATATTCTAAAGTATCAACCAAATTCCAAAATTGATCAGCCCTGACTCCTTCAAAGTCACTAGTTGAAAGATATGTTATTATAGAATTTGCTATGTCTGTAATTTTATACATTTTCGGCTAGGTGGTGTCGTGTGATAATCCCTTGTGTTTCTGTATTGTGAATTAACATTGTTATTGATTTTTGGTAAGCAACATGAATTTTGTGCACACACGCGCCTCACCAGAAGACAGTTGATTTTCAATTGCCTGTTTTGGTAATCAGATAAAAATCTAACAAAGATTTATAATCGGAGAGTTGTGGTATGATACTACTTTACAGATCTATTAAATGGCAGCTTAAAAAAAATTAAAAAGTCTTTCCTGACTTTTGGGCCCAATAATCCCGTCGTTGACCTTTTTCCACAGTCGCTGCAGCAGATATCGTCGTGTCCTTTACGGGATCATAATCGTCTCCACTGTCAGTAAAGTCTGGTTCTTTATTTATACTATTCGTGGATGGCATGTTACTGTGATCTTCATCTTCATCACTTTTTATGTCCAGTAATTTTTGTGTTTGCACTCTACCAACTCCCTTTTGTGAGCTTTTTAAGGACTGTGTTTTCGAAGGTTTTTGTGATTCCTCAAAAAGTTTCAAATCTTTATCATCATTGTCATCATCGCCATCATCAGAAGTATAGTATGAGTCCGACACATAGAAAGCATCTACATCAATTCCAGCCTTTTGCGATGGTAGAGGAGGTAAAACGCCACTTTTCACAGTCACTCCGTTCACAGTTTTTGTTGTCGTGGTGGTAGCTGCATGAAATGCAACATTTTTGACATGTTCTCTAGCATCAACAAAATCCCTTTGTTTACCTTTATATTTGATAATTCCACCAAGAATTGATTGTCCCAGTCTTTGTCTATAAGTAGCCAAATTTAGCTCGTAACATCTATTTACAAGTAATTCAAATGCACCACCAAAAGCTCGTTTAATGTCTCTCAAATTAAAGGTTCCCCTAGATATATTATTGGACGAATCATGAGGGTCTTGAATAGCAAGAGAAAATGGATTTCTTCCCATCAACTCAGGATTAGAGTTTTTGGGAATATATATTGGTTCATAATCCGGGGTAAATGCCAGAGCAACCGTATCATAACCAAAATTATAACCATAAAGCTCAAAAAATTCAATCAATAAACATCCTAAATTGTCCATAGGATCGATGTTATCAGTGGATAAACGAGGATGCAATTTAAGGAAAGAGTAACACAGACATATAATAGAAAATCCTCCTAAACCACCAACATGCACTTCATTCAATTTCCGTACAGATAGAAATTGCTTGACAATCAGAACAAGCTCTCGGAGGCCTGGTGTGCTTCGGAGCCAGTGGATAATAAGCTTAGCGGCAGATAAACCGTTGGATCTTTCAAAGGAAATATCGATATGAATTCTTGTGGTAGGATCGACAAATTTAATGATAGGGACTTTAGCTTTTGCAATAGGGGTAACCTCAACACCTAGCTTATGATTTCTAATATAGGATGTCAATTGGTATAGTGATGATTTGTTATCGTATCTAGCTCTTTTGGAAACAACAACACAATCTATATCGGATCCCGGTAAATAAAGATCAGTTGCAAATGATCCAAAACAGTGTAGCTCAGCATCGGGCCATATAGATTTTATATGATTTCTTAAGTTCTCAATAACTTTATTCCTGCTCTTAATTTCTTCCACCGATGGTGAAATATACTTTACAAAGTCTTTAATTTCGGATGTCAACCAATCTGCAATTTCTCTTTCCTTCGAATGATCGCTATTTCTGATCCATGGATAATCATCATTGGCAGCCCCTACCTTATGTCTTATATTTTCAGAGTGATAGCTTCCTTCGTCATTGCTTAAATATTCATTATTCATGTCCCCATCATGATCGTACTCAGAATAATCATTTTTATAGTCATCATCTTCAGATGAAAAACCAAAAGAAATAAAATCAGCATTCATGCTATCTTGATGTGAGCTATCTCCATTCTTTTCGGGCTTATCATTATCACTATTGGACAATTCATCTAAATGAATCACTTCATCTCCAGATTCTGGATCAGAGCTAGAATCATCATTGTCAGAGTTAGAGTCTATCATAACAATATCTTTGTTAAAATTTTTGCTAGATTCAGTATTAGCATCATCATCGGTACTTGTTTCGGATGCTTCTGATACATTGAATACTTCATCGTCGCTTTCAGCATCACCCAATAAGTTCTGAAAATTGTTTTCGTTTTGGCGATTGTCAAGAGGTTCAGAAGTATTTTTATTTTTCCTCTCTTTCAGTTTGGCCTTTTTACTTTTCTTCACGGCTTTGAAAATTGGACTGTCTTGGTTTATACCCTTGCCCTTACTATTTTTCTTTTTTTTGTTCTTACTAGTCACGTTATTGGTGGCTTGTGAATCATTTTTGACAACGCTTTGAGAGCTCTTGAAGTCTTTTTTAGAACCCTTTTTGGAATCACTCAGGCTTTTTGAAGCCTTCGGGGCTCTGTTGCTCTTTTTTTCACTCTTTGTTGTTGCAGGCATCCTTAATGCTTATCTGCTCCTTTGTGTGGAAGGCTCTACGAAAGATTTATTTTCAGCTTACATTGAGACCAACTTAACCAAAATTGTTGAAAAAAAAACCGCGCCTTGTTTTTTTGGATGGAAGAGTCGCCTCCTCCTTTTGCCTTCCACAAAATCATTATCCAAGTACCTATAGGTAGGGTTTGTCTGCAACGCATTCAAATTCAATTTCAATTTCAAGTTCAAATTCAAATTCAATTTCACTGATTACCACCCTAAAATGGCAGACAGATATTCATTTTCTCTTACCACATTTTCTCCCTCGGGAAAATTGAAGCAAATTGAGCATGCGCTCGCTGCAGTCAACCAAGGAGTTACTTCTCTTGGCATCAAGGCTACCAATGGTATCGTTCTTGCAACTGAAAAGAAGAAAGGCTCTATTCTAATTAACGATGAACATATTCAAAAGATCTCACAAATAACACCAGATATCGGCATGACATATTCTGGAATGGGGCCGGATTTTAGAGTCTTGACTGATAAGTCACGTAAGGTTTCCCATACCAACTACAAAAGAATTTACAATGAATACCCACCAACAAAGATCCTCGTTTCAGATATTGCAAAGATTATGCAAGAAGCTACACAGAATGCTGGTGTTAGACCATATGGTGTTTCTCTTTTGGTAGGCGGATATGATGAAAGTAATGGTTTCATGCTCTATCAGGTTGATCCCTCAGGTTCTTTCTTCCCTTGGAAGGCCACCGCAATAGGAAAAGGGTCGAATGCTGCAAAGACGTTTTTGGAGAAAAGGTGGAATGATGAGTTGGAACTTGAAGATGCTATTCATATTGCACTGTTGACATTGAAAGAATCTATTGAAGGTGAAATGAATGGATCAACAGTAGAACTTTGTGTTATTGGTAATGCTAATGATGACCTGCTTGGCTTCCGGGGTGCTGAGGGTGTTTCTGGACCACGTTTCCGTAAACTAACACCAAAGGAAATTGATGATAGATTAGACGCTTTGTAGAGCACCCATTCTAATTTGTGTACCTAGATAGAACAACAGATATGTAAGATAATACAGCAAAATCAAATGACACACTCATTGAAGTCAATTGAGCATGTAAGTTCACATGAACAAGTACCGTTGTGGCTCAGATAGGATAACAACCGTGCGTCTATGCGGCATCGCTCAAAGATTGCTCGAGTAAGGATTCTCATTGCGACGAACACAAGAACAAGCTTATTCTAGCTCTACAAGGTTTATTCCTCTATTTTGAGCATTTTGAATGTATAGCAACTATAATGTCTTTAACAGCATCTGCTAGATTACAAGCACAAGGATTTATTGATTTCGTTAACGGTTCTCCAACTCCATATCATGTTGTTGAAACTGTTAAGAACAAACTGATTAAAAATGGGTTTACAGAGATTTCTGAGCGTCACAATTGGGCAGGTATTATTCAGAAAAACAAAAAGTACTTTGTAACCAGAAACACGTCATCCTTGATTGCTTTTACAGTTGGTGGCGAATATCTACCTGGGGATGGTTTTGCAATGGTTGGTGGTCATACTGACTCACCAGTATTAAGAATCAAACCTGTTTCTAAACAATCAAAAGAAGGATATTCCCAGATTGGTGTTGAAACTTATGGGGGTGGTATTTGGCATACTTGGTTTGATAGAGATCTGAGCATTGCTGGTCGTGTTTTTGTTAACAATGGAAGCGGTAAGATTGTGAGTAAACTTGTCAAAATTGATAAACCTTTATTGAGAATTCCTACATTAGCTATTCATCTATCTAAGGATAGATATGTTAAATTTGAGTTCAATAAAGAAACTCAACTGAAGCCTATTGCAGGATTAGAAGCTGAAGAAACCAAGAATGAATCTTCCGGATGTTGCGATGCACCTAAGATGAGTGATAGTGAATTCCAATCAGTTAAATCTGCTGTTGAAAGGCATAATAAGGAACTACTTGACGTGGTTTCCGAGCAACTTGAAATCAAAGTCTCACAAATTGAAGATTTTGAACTTATTCTATACGACACTCAACTCTCATGTATTGGTGGACTAAAAGATGAATTTATCTTTTCTCCAAGACTAGATAACCAAGTCACATGTTATTGTGCAACAGAAGCAATAATCAATGCATCAAAAGAAAATAAACTTTCGCAAAGATCCGGTATTCAACTTATCTCTTTATTTGATCATGAAGAGATTGGGTCTTTATCCGCTCAGGGTGCAGACTCTTCTTTCCTTCCAGATGTGATTCAAAGACTTTCAGTGCTTACCGCCAATCCTGATGTTGATTTAATGGGTACATTACCTTCTTCTTATTTATATACTGCTATGGCTCAGTCCTTTATGATTTCTTCTGATATGGCACATGGTGTAAATCCAAATTATGCTGAAAATTATGACGCTCAACATAAACCACGTCTAAACCAAGGACCGGTAATTAAAATAAATGCTAATCAGAGATATGTTACTAACTCTGCTGGTATTGTTTTATTAAAGAAGATTGGTGAAAAGGCTAAGACTCCTCTTCAACTTTTTGTTGTTCGTAATGACTCGCCATGTGGATCTACTATTGGTCCAATGATCAGTGCAAAATTAGGTTTACGTACCCTGGATTTAGGTAATCCTCAACTAAGTATGCATTCGATAAGAGAGACATGTGGATCTGCAGATATTGAGAAACTCGTATCTCTATTTGAATCATACTTTGAAAATTATACTGAAATTGAAAGCACTATTGTATAGATCGATAAGTTTATTTCCACTTTTTTATGTGTAGCTAACGTAAGTTATCTCGATTTTCTTATTGCACTAACGAGCCCACGAAAGACTAAAAATAGTTAACAGCATCTTAAAAACTATTGTCTTTGTACACGTTTTGTAATCTGACTTTTCTCTAAATACCAATCATCATGTGGGCATTCATATTTTTCATTACATTAGCTACGGCGTCGATACTGCGATCAACACCAGCGATTTATGTTTCACACAGGCTCATCCCCGGATTAAGGTCGTCTCTACCACATTCAGAACAACTACCATTTACGCAGAATGAAGCGGAGACGCTATTAGTGAAAGCATTGGAGGCATGCAATAATGAACACTTTATTTTCATTAAAGCTCAAGGATTATCTGTTGAAGACTTCCAGGATTTCTCTCAATGGCATGTATTAAGGGAACGAATGTCAAAAGCCAGTACATTGCTTACAATGCCACACATATTGGATCCTAAAGGGATTCTAATCAATTTTGACAATATTTTAGCATGGGATAAACTAGAAGAAACTCTTTTAAAAGAATGTAAAGCAGTGAAATATGTCGTTGATCGTATGGATGTTGAAACTTTCCCTAAAATTCAGCATACAGATAAGATTTTAGTGGAAGTTAACGTACCACGCCAAAGAATTGGAGATATTGATGGTGTCATTAGAGATCTTTTAAGGAAACTTCCTACACCAGATGTTGGTATTTTAATTGCTGGCACACATAGCAATGAAGTTAAAAAATCTACATTTGATGGCCAGCTAATTGATTTTGATCAATTACCTGATGATCCTAAACAATTGCCTGTTGCTATAAGAGAGGAATCGAAAACTAGTCATCGATATATTTTTCCTGATTTGACAGTATTTGATAAATCTCGAAACTATGAGTATGAAAGGAATCATATTGGACAGCGTCGACCATTATCAGACCTTAAAAACGGTGAATACGCAAAAGACGCTGAAGGCTTTGTTGATGATGGTTGGCTTGAGAAGAAGTTGAGGAAAGTACGTCACGGGAAATTTGGTGAAGAAGATGAAGGAGACATTGTAAGTGTTTTTAAAAATCAACAATTTGTGAAAGACAACGCTGTGGTAATTGCATGTACTTTTATACTCGCTTCAGTTTTACTACTGTCAGAGATTATTAAGAGTATTGTTAGATTGATTGGAGGAAAGATACCAACTACGCTCAAAAAACCTGAAAAGATGGAAGAAACGAAGAAGAAGAAATCCTTTGATGAGAAGAAATCGAAGAATGAATAACTGTTGCTTTAGTTTTACTCACCTCGTATTTATTTAGTAATTCAGCTCTTTGTAAATAACTGTTCCTCTCGGTGAAATTGCGAAGATCTAAAAGTGTAGGCGCAATGGACACTCCAAGAACTATTAAAGCTAGATTTTCATCGGTCAACATCTCAATGAAATTTTTGCTTCTTCTTTTAAATTTGAGTATTTTCGCTGACTACATCGACCTCTTTCCTAATGTTGTACTGCCTTGCTACAACTGCATGTGTAACAATAACCAGGATCATCTCGATATGATTAAAAAAAGATCCGAACTTTCTCTGAGACGCGTCTCTTGAGCTCTAAGCCGCAAATCATCGCCGTGCATGCCGAGGATGTATAAAATTTCACTTGCGGAAGTTCTGTTCTGTGGTAACTTCTGAATCTTCTAGCTGGGAAAACGAGATAGTTTTTCGATTCATTAACCCCGGAACAGTATCATTTATTTTTGAAAAGTCTGAATTGAATTTGCTTATTTCACAAAGATGACAACAACAGTTCCACCTGGTAGAGTTTCCACCTTAACTGACGATCAAGAACATGTCCTTAAACAAGTATGGATGTATCTTTTACATTTCACTGGTTACAAAGTTAATCAGTCCACGCCTTTAGTCAACCATGATCATGTACCAAATCCAGCCAGAAAGAAAACTGGGTTTTTAGGCAAATTGAAAAGAAAGAAAGATGACGATGATAAATTAACGAGAGTTATATCACGTAATTCATCAACTGATCCTGCAGTTAGACATACAACCGATATTAAAGTTCATAACGCATTAGCTGGTTTAGATGCAAAATCAACTGAAATTGCACTTTGGGATTCTTTGCGTCAAGATAATATTGATAATTTTATCCTTCGATTTGTTAGAGCAAGAAAATGGGATATCGATAATACTTTGTTAATGTTAGCACATTCGATTGAATGGAGATATAAAGAGAGTAAAGTTGATGAAATACTAAGAAATGGTGAATTGCATGCATTAAATCAAAATAAAAATGGTGTGATCAAACAATTTAAAGTTGGTAAATGTATTATTCATGGAAGGGATAAAAAAGGTAGACCAATTGTTATGGTTAGGCCAAGATACCATCATTCTAGTGATCAAACTTTTGAAGAGATTGAAATTTTTACCCTTTTAATGATTGAATATGCTCGTCTTATGCTTGATGAACCTATTGATCAATGTACATTAATATTTGACTTGAATGGTTTTACAATGGCGAATATGGATTATGATCCAGTTAAATATATGATCAAAGCATTTGAGGCACATTATCCAGAATCTCTGGGTGTTTTGTTGATTCATCGTGCCCCATGGATTTTCAATGGTATTTGGCAAATTGTTAAGAATTGGTTAGACCCAGTTGTTGCTTCCAAGATTAACTTTACCAAAAACACCAAAGATCTTGAAAAATGGATTGATAATAGTCAACTTTTAAAAGAATTGGGTGGTAGTGATGATTGGGAATATAACTATCTTGAGCCAACTCCTGAACACAACGGATTAAAAGAAAGTGACGAATTAAAACGTAAAGAAATTATTGAAGAGCGTGAAAGTTTGAAGAAAGAATTTATTGCAAAGACTATTGAATGGATCGAGTCAACAGATTTGGCGACTTCTAAAAAGTTGTTGAATGAAAAGATTAAGATATCGGATAAACTAACAGAAAATTTTAGAAAATATGATGGTTGTGTAAGAAATAGAGGCATCTACGATAGATTTGGTGATATCAAGTTATAGAGTGTGATGTAAAATATGTATCATATAGATGATTAGAATGACGTTTGAAAAATTTAATCACTAAAAAATTGTTATAGTAAAACGTAGTCATATTAAAAAAAAAATATTACAAAAGCTCAATAGAAAAGAAAAATGGGTGGGAAAAATCTATACACGAATTTAATACTCAAGCATATCAAACCTTTGGCTTCTTCATAGGGGGATTCTGATCATCTTCGCTTTGTGAGGCTACAGAAGTCGTAGCTCTTTTCACAGTTAAAATACGTTTACCCCAGTTACCTGCTGCAGCATCACCTGTCTCATCTCTACATTGTTTCAAAAACGACAAAAGTGCAGTACCACCAGTACCACGTAAAACATTATCCTTGGATTTAGCTAAACCAGCACGTAGAGTACCTTTCTGACCACCATCAGAACCACGCTCGCGTTCCTTTGCTGCTTGAATGACAATATAACGAGTAACAATACGAATATGCTTATCTCTGAAAGTCTTTAGCATAGCAACACTAGCATCATATGCAAGAGTAAGCTCTGGGTTTTTCGTCTTCATAACAAAATCTCTTATTATATTTATCTTTTCCAAATGTTCGAGGAAGGCTGCATGTTTACCTGGCATATACTTTCTCATTTCACCCATAAAAGGATTTGATTTCGTACTATCGGATTCGCCTTCACCTGTTGCATGGTGGTTGACATTCAATATTAAATCTAACAGTTGAATGCTAGATGATTGAGCGTTAGAACCTCCGCTTAAAATTCTTGGTTCCTTTTCATCTCCATAATAAACACCTTCAGGTAAACCAGCAGATTCCATATTTTTCCATCCAGCAAGGTAAGGTCTTAAACGGAAGTAGAAAACATGAGGATCACACATCTCTTCCATTTTCATTAGAACAGATCCAAGGTAGTCAATTTTTTCTGCAAGTTGCTTTAAATTTTCGATAACTGCTTCAGTATTGCCTTCCCTTGCAGCTTTGATTGCATCTAATCCAATAGTTATACAAGGAGCGGCACAGTATTCGAAATATACACTCACCAGATAAAACCATTGTTCATCGATACCACCAGTGAAAGTGTTTATGGTTTGAAGGTTATCTAAGAAATCCACATCATCATTGAAAGGTAATATTTCTTTCCAATTCCACAGACATAAGCCTGCGTATGTTGCAACTGGAGGTAATTCAAGTCTTTTTGATACTGAAATCCAAGGATCAGCAATCTGCTTTGGTAACTTATTACAAGGTATATCGACCCCCCATATGTAAGCATGACCTAAAAATCCTAAAATGGTGTACGCCCTTCTCAGTTGTCGTTCATCTAGCTCGGATGTATCTAAGATGTCAAATTTTTCGATAACGGTTCTTACACGCTTCGTAAGCAGCAATGCTGGTAACACGCTCATTGAATTCTCCCATACATCGTATTTTTCAGGTAGTCTTTCACAGGGTAAAGACTCTGGTAAAAATCCTGTTTTTGGAGAGACATCGTAATCCTCTAGGCAGGGCAGAGGATATGAGTAAGACATTGCGGTTGTTGTATTATCCTGGTCCAGCCTTAGTGTTTTGTTTTGGTTGGGTCAAAAGGAAAAGGAAACATGCGTTGGTAAATCCGAAAGGGAAATCAGAAAAGATTCTGCAGTACACTAGCGATTTATGGCATGACTTATCGGAAGCCCGACGTCGCAGTCAGCCCCGCAGAACAGGTCACGTGCGCGGGCGAGAACTGGACATCGGGCTTGGAGGCGGCGCAAATAATGGTGATTGGAGGAAGAAGGCAAGAAGACAGAAACAGCAACCAAGCAGGAAACACTGGCACATCAGCAGCAGGTCATGACCTCGGATACAGAGCACGGTGAGGTGATAGATGCAACGATACTAGTTCCGCCCGAGCGTGCCAAAGAACCGCTGTTCTCGGCATCTGACATTGTGCCTGGCTCTAAAGTGTTTGTGGAGAAAGATGGACAGTACAGGCTGGCGGACATTTTGGCTTTCCAGATGAGGAAGGGGAACCCTACATACTATGTGCATTACGTGGAGTTCAATAAACGTTTGGATGAGTGGATCGAGGAGTCTGTTATAGATTTCCATCGACCTTTAATACTACCCAAACCGAAAGAACCTAAAAAGGAGGCCAAGAAATCCAACAATAAGAAGAAGTCTGCAACTTCGTCGAGGTCTGCCACTACCCCTGATACAGACAAGAAACTGAACGTTAAAACTGATTTGAAAGACGATGAAATGGATTTGGATAATTTGAATGTTCAAGGTTTGGTGAAAGAGGGTGAAGAGTTAAGCAGAGAGGATGAAATCAAGAAACTCAGAACTTCTGGTTCCATGACTCAAAACAATGTTCATGCCTTGGCAAAAATCAGAAATTTCACTAAGGTGATTATTGGTAATCATGAAGTAGAACCATGGTATTTTTCCCCCTATCCAATGGAATTTGCAGAAGATGGATTGTTGTATATATGCGATTTCTCTCTACAGTACTTTGCATCTAAAAAACAATTTGAAAGATTCAGATCTAAATGCACTTTGATGCATCCACCTGGTAACGAAATCTATCGGGATGAGAAAGTCTCATTCTTTGAGATTGATGGACGAAATCAGAGGACTTGGTGTAGAAATTTGTGCTTACTGTCGAAACTATTTCTTGATCATAAAACGTTGTACTATGATGTTGATCCTTTTCTGTTTTATTGTATGACTAGACGTGATGAGTTAGGTCATCATTTAGTTGGGTATTTCTCAAAGGAAAAGGAATGTGCAGAAGGCTATAATGTTGCATGTATTTTGACACTACCTCAATATCAGAGACATGGTTATGGTAAGTTATTGATTCAATTTTCTTATGAACTTTCAAAGAAGGAAGGTAAATTGGGATCACCGGAGAAACCATTGTCTGATTTAGGTTTACTCTCCTATAGAGCCTACTGGGCGGAAACAATAGCCGCTTTACTTATAGAGAATAAACCACATGAGATAAGTGTTGAAGAAATTGCACAGCAAACTTCAATGACTACAACAGATATACTTCATACATTACAAACCATGAATATGCTTCGATATTATAAAGGGCAGCATATTATATGTATAACTGATCAAGTTGCTCAAGCTCATGAGAAATTGAAAAAGAAGAAAAAACATAGACTAGACCCTAAAAAGTTGCAATGGAAACCACCTGTGTTTACAGCATCTCAACTCAGATTTGGTTGGTAACATGAATCAAAAGAAAAGCACATTTTGTATTATATGTAAACTTTATAACTGTAAATTAATTTCAAATAAGATTCACTAACTAATCAAATGGGATTTTGTGTCTATTTTGTTGTTGTGCCGCAGCTATGGCACTCGGAACTTTTATACCGCAACAATCACCCCAAGTAGAAACAATTGTATGATTATGACCACATTCATTATTAGATTCCTCTTCTTTAGAATGTTCAGGTAATTCGGGAGCTGGTAGTATAGAACTAAACATAAAATGTTGAACAACGGGTAATTTCCCTAAAACTTCAGCTTTATACATTTTTATCATACCTTCTTCAATTTTAGACCAGGTTTTCACTCCGCTGATATCATCGAGCATTGGAGAAGTCCACCTTAGACCTTGCGCTCCTGTCTTGACCTTATTAATAAAATCGACACATTGGAAATAAAGATACTTGTCCTTAAATTCTTCAACATAATCCAATTGATGGATACTTAATGGACGAGGCCTTTTGAATGGAGATAGTTGAGCAGCACCAAATAAAAATGGAAGGAAATGGTAATCGTCTAATCCCCAAACACCGTGTGACCCAGCAGGTTCAAGCCAGTATAGTAATTGTAATCGACGCATTGTTTCAAGATATCTGGCAAAAACGAGTAAAACTACTGAAGAATCTGTTTCAGGTGTCAAGTAATGAAGCTTGTCTAAACAAAGAAGGAAACATAAGAAATTGAGCTCATGACCGGAACCATAATCAATTCTTTCACGATCGCCAAAAGAGTTATAAAGATACACTGATACGTCTGTTTCTTGCTGTTTTGTAAATTCAAAAGGTAATTCCTGCACAAGATTATATGATTGAGATTTCAGATCATCATAAAAACCTCTAAACTCAGTCTTTCCAAACCTACTGTTAGTTTCAACTTTAACCGGGTTATTGTCAATTATATTATTTATTTTCTCAAACAGTTTCAATAAGGCTTCGATATTTGGTGGACGTGGCAGAGATTTGTCATTTAATTCTAAACCGTGAACTGATTGACCGAGTCGTTCAACATAATTGATAAGATCTTTGTACACTTGGGAGGACTGGAATATTTCCAAATCTTTTTGTGTTCTTAATCTAGATTGTGGTAATTGTGACATTCTATTATTCAAAGACTAGGCACAATCTTGTTTGTGAAGAAGTTGCTGATACGGGGGTTTATTCGATCTGTAATCAGAGAAAAGTGGCAACTCCTTCATTACAGTTCACGTGATAAACTGTGGGCTCAGCAGCAAAATTCAGTATTTAATGGGATCTGAACAAATTCTTTAAGGGTATAATTTATACGGTAAAGCTGATATTTCTACATTGTAGAAAGACGGCTGTTGTTACAAACTTTATCCCTTGTAACACTGGATTTTGAAACAACAGAAATTTGAAAGGAACATTAATCTATAAAATGAGTAGTGCATGAAACGTATACATAGCTAATATTAAAAAACAAAAAAAAGAATTAAACAGAGTATTTGTCTTCCTTCAATTGACCATCAATTGGAACATGCTCGGCATCTTCGTCGATAACTTGATCAGGTTGTAAATTAGACTTTGGACCATGGTAGTGTTTGTATCTGTAAACAAAGAAGTAAATCATGAACAAAATCCAGACACCCATAGTGATAACAACGGTATAATTCATGTTTTTCTTATTTGGATGTTTGGTTGAAGGGATCATAGCAACAACAAAAATGAACAACCCCCAAGAAACTGTGATCCAACCATTTATTTTGGAAAGAGTTGGTCCCAAATGGAAAGGACCAGGTGTGAATCTATTCTTTCCACTAGTCAATCTTAAAAGCACTGGAACGCACCAAGCAGTATAGTTACCAGAGACAGCTAATGAAAACAAAGCACTTGCAGCTGCTGAACCTGCAAGACATAAACAACCTAAAGCTAATGAAACTGCGGAAGCAAAAATGACGGCTCTAATTGGCACTTTCAATTTAGGATGAACAACTTTGATGTATGAAGAGAATGGTAAACCATCATCTCTTGCAAATGCCCAAACTTGTCTAGAAAGTGCTGTAAGAATAGAAGCTCCCATTAACCATTGACAAACAGAGATTAGCGCCATAAAGGCAGCTGCCCATTTTTTACCTAGAGAACGATGAATAATTTCTGCTAATGGGAATCCACTTGGACCATCTAATACTGCTTGAATATCTTTGGAAACGCAAGCGTTAATAACAATAATGATGAAAAATCCCAAAAGACCGCAAAATGAAACAGATGAAATGATACCTATTGGAACACCGTGTGTTGCATTTTTTGCTTCCTCAGACATATGGACACATGAATCAAAAGCACCAATTGTCCAAACAGCTGTAAATAAGGATAAAACAAATTGGAATCCTATTGGCCAATCAGAATAGTTTTGAACTTTACCAAAAATAAATTCACCATCGTTGAATCCTAGTTTATTAACTCTATTACCGATTGGGACAGCTATGAAGAAAAGAACAATAATACCAGTATTGCAAATTGCAGATGTAGATTGTAACCAAGCGATCCTTTTGGATGATAAACATGTACAAATTGCTTGCGTAACAACACATCCTGCAAAGACACCATAAGTTTTACCCGAAGTTGGTTCAACACCATTACTCAAGTATGCAGCTGCCAAAATTTCTTCCGCATTACCATAGCAGATTGAAACCAAACCTGAACAAAGAGCCATTGCATTACAGAATCCAATAAAATAAGAGAAAATAACTCTATATTTTTCAGGTGCATAATAGTATGTCCAATAGTATAAACCACCAGAAGTTGGAATCGATGAAGCCAATTCAGACATTGAAAGAGCAACAGATATGATCATTATTGAAGCTGCAAACCATGACCATAGGAAACCACCTGGACCTGCAGTTAAACCTAAAGATGATAAAGATGCAATAGATGGTAAAACACCCATGATAGAGTAAGCTATACCGAAAACTTGGAAAGTTGAAAATGTTCTCTTTAGTTCTTGCTTATAACCAATGTTTGCCAACAAATCTTCGTCATTTGCCACATGATTTGGATCTATGTTACGTAGTGCTGTTTCATGAGATTTGATGTCTTCCAGTAATGAAGTAACTGGGCTGATTATATTATGATGGTGGTGAGGGTGTTGGCTGTGATGAGAATTATGGGTACTAACTGCGCCCGTATTCTCTATATCTTTAGACATTGTTCGTAAATTTGCTTTGTGTTTTGAAAAGATAATATAATATGCACACTAAAGCATAGCTCAAGTATTACTGGGGTTCAAATAAGAAAAAAGTAGGGAATGTATGCTTTTAAACAAAATGATGAGAAACAATAGAAAGAAAGCGGAGACATGAATTTGATTGCGGAGACGCTGCTTACCGTTACCGGTTTCACTAAAATCCAAGGTTTCTCGCACAGAAAAAAGCTGTTATCGGAGCGGCAACCAGCTCCATAACCCAATAATCAGTCTGTTCTAAGCTGAGTGCATCCCCAGTTACTATTTAGAAGCACATAGTAAAGCCGTCGGTATGTGATAACAGATAAGCGGTGCGTTCACAGGTTGTGAAGAACCCTAAAGCCTGCCAGATTAAGCAAGGGTAGTACGTTAGCGGGTATCAAATACTACCAAGCTGTGTCATGGCTATCTCTTAGCGGGAACGGACTAACGAATCAGGTTGTACAAATCAATGATCGCAATTCGAGCCCGAACGGATCGTTGACCAGTTTCGGCATCTTCCGGGCCAACAATGCTACTCGCCCGCCCGTTTTCCGTCGTTGCTTCTGTGCTGTTCACGCCGCTTCGATCGACTCACCCCCTCTGGTCCCACGCACCGCATACTGTGCTGGGGTGGACAAGGGCTCTCTGACTTTGACAGCAGCGGTGGCAGAAGTAAGGGCAAAACAGTGGCAAGTGAAGCTGCAGCGGTGCCGGCCGACGGCACGAGCGGAGAGCCCCGAGCGGGGTGAACGCAGGTAGTCGGCCTGAGCCGGGTGGCCCGAATGCCGTTGCAACGGGCGGCGGGCGCGTGCGGAGATGCGTTTTTGTTTTTCCGCACACGCCCAATTTTCAATGTCACATTGCATTCACACACAGTGCGGAGTGGGCATGTTGGAACTGGGACAAAAATCCTGTGTGAGCAGTGGTGCACAGATTTAACAGACCCGTAAACCTCTAACAGATGTTGTAGAGATTTAAAACATGCATATTTCGGCCCTTTTACAGACAAGATTAAATCATTGTAAGTTAACTACTGTGTGAGTGTCATTATGTTAAATTTTATAAGTGTTATTTATTTATGTGTGTAAAGAGGTGTGCATATATAGTTGACTTGTATTATGCTTATCTATATGCATTTAGGATTGCTCTTCAATCAAAATAGAGTTGAAAGAGTATGGTTGGTATGCGATACCTTCACCTTCGAAGTATTTAGACATGGATTCAACCCATTGCAACCTTAACGCATGTAACATTGCACTGGTACCTTCCATAACAACCAAAATACAGATTGTTAGGACAAACCACATACCAAACATTAAAAAGATGAAAATTGATCCACCGATACCTGTCATCGATAGACTACCACCAAGGGTCATTGACCACAAAACTGCAGACAATTGTGCGTGCGCTAATGATAATGCCCATAAACGTAAGTAAGATGCTGTATGTGAAACACAGTTAAGACAGAATTCAATTGTATGGATAACTTGATGAATCATAACATCTCCAAAAGTATGCTCTTCATGTTCTTCATCATCGTCCAAGTCAATATTCGATAATAAATTGTTCTCATCATTATCTGCTGTCTCAACATCTTCACTTGGCAGAGCAATATGTTTATTTTTCAATAGTTCCTGATGTCTGAACCACAATGGTTTAATCAAAAGAAGACATGGAACACAAATTAATGCTGCAGCTAGTAGAAAAACTTGAACTGTACTTTGATGCGAATACAATTCTTCATCAACATTTCCTGGTGATAAAAACATGTTGATTAACATGTTAAGTAAACTTGGTGCAGGTTTCTCGATCTTAACCCAATCTACACACCATTTGTAAACAATACAAATTGCCAAATATCCAAAAATACCATGCATGAAAATAAAACCTGGAATAAAATTACCGATAATGTCGATCATTGATTTAAAATGAATAGCATTGACAAGTGAAAAAACATAAGAATAAGACATATGGATAAATCCCATCAAAATAGACAATTTCATCTTATATGAATTAGCAAAAATCAAAGTATTCTCAGCTCCATGCCATGCTGGATCAAGACCAAAGATATATGTACCAACTTGATGAGCCTCAATCAATTCACCTTCTTTCCAATGTGATGGCCATGCCCAACCAGATTTGAATAATGTCATTGAAATTGAAAAAATATCATTATATAAGAAACCTGTGTACATGGAGAAAAATCCCATTAAAAGTAAAATATAACGACCACTGTATGCCATATCAAAAATTTCATCTCTCTTCATTCTACCAATAGCCTTTTCATTCAAAACTAATGTTAAAGCTGCTAAGAACAAAATAAAACCATGACCCAAATCACCAAACATGATTGCAAACAAAAATGGGAATGTTGCAGCTGTAGGTAATGCTGCATTAACTTCTCTATAGGTAGCAATACCATATGAATCACACATTGCTTGGAAACCTTCGGTGAATTTGTTGGTTTTATGATAAGTTGGGGGAGTTCTAGATGTATTAACAATGTTCATGATTATAGGAAATGAATCACTATCCGAAAATCTACGTGAGCATTCCTCTAATGTTTCTTGAATTAACTCCAGATCATCACTAGGAACCCATCCTTCGGCAATCAAACATTTTCTTGCCAAATCATAATGACATTTGTTCATTATACTGAAAACTGATTTCTCAAGCTTAATCAATTTGATCCATTGATCAATCTCAGTTGAAATCACTTTTAGCTCTGTAGTTAATGTAAAATTGGTTGTATCTAAAACGCTGGTAACATCAGTTAGCTGTTCATTGATTTGAACTTGTTGTTCATGTCTTAACTTTGGATCAGAATTGACAAAATATAAATCCGCATCTAATGATTCACAAATCTTACGAATTCTGGAAAGGATCATTTCACCATGAGAGAAAATTACAAAAGTGTTCTTGTCCACATATTCTTTATTCTTGAAATCATACATTTTACTTTCGATTTCAATAGATTTAAATAACAAATTACCTCTTAAAACTCTCCATAAAATTTTCTCAAGAATTGGAATCTTCTCCCTAGCAATCACACCAGTAATAAAGTTATCATTAGATAAAGATGAATCAAATACGTTTGAACCTGTAGCTTCTTCGTTCAGGTCAAGTAAATCTCTTGAAACTTCACTTTGAAAATAATTGTCGGTTGCAGACAAAACAGTTTGATATTGCTTCAAATCCATTTGCTTTTTGATCAACTCATCACTAGCATTGGACAGTTCAGAGACTCTATCTTCCAATAATTGGCTAGATGAATAAATCTCATCAAGTTGAGAAGTGGAAACACAATTTTTGATGGTCATTTTATAGTCTTCAATTAACATTTCTGGAACACTAATATTATGTTCTTCCATGCACTTAGTCAAATATCTATATTGTCTTTCCACGTTATCTAATTTACGAATCTCATTGACAAAAGAACGTTGAAATTGGTTTACTTTCTTGTTCAAATCACGGAATTCAATCAAACCTAGAGATCCCAAAGCAAAAATTGACTCTCTTGCAATCTCAGTGGGAATGTACAATTGAACCATTGTCATTTCCGCTGAACCTATAGCAAAATGATAGTTTTTTTGAGAGAGTTAGTAACCCTGGCATATGAAGAATGAACCAAAAAAAGCCTGTTTATCATGTGACAAATCTGATACATACGGAAAATAGCCTCCTTGGAAGACATTTTAGCTGTCGATTTGATAATATCTTGCTGGTGTTGCTTTAAGTAAAAAATGTTACAAGAACAATTAACATAGAGAAACAATAACTGTGCATCTTAAGTAAAGCAGCCAATTCCTGCAGAACAGAAGATCTCTCCGCGTGCACGGGTTTTTTTTGCAAAATGTCTGTCATCAACGTCTACGGATAATTCCAAGTTTCATTTGCCAATCTATATAAGAGCCTTATACAGCTGAAAGATCAAGACTAAAAAGCAGATATTTTGTTTTAATATCCTATATCTGTTTGTGTCCTCTTTAGTCCAAGTAGTTCTCTGCTCCAGTTTAAAAAAGAGATGCGGGAGGGCTCGGTTACGTTGATCACAAATCGTGCCCTACAAAAGTAAATGCGTAGCACTTTGGGATCAACACCATCTTTTGCAAGATCAATGCAGTTGCTACAAGTGGAGAGATCACATTGTCTACCTCCCAAATACTCACTCTATGACCCTGCCCCCGTTCAGCCAACTTATGCCCCTCAACACACAGAGTTCAATCACATTCCAATAGAAAAAGGTAAAATTCCATGGGAGCATAAGAGAACAAGGTTTCATGATCACCTTTTTACAATATTTTTTGTTATCGTAGTTGTGTGTTTTGTTTTGGTTGCAACAGAAAGCATCAAATATGCTTACTTGTTGTATCAACATCAATTTGAGAATGCTTGGAGACGTTTTGGCATAAGCAATGACGACATTACCTTAGTAAACACAATAGTATTGGCAATATTAGTCATCACTATTGCTCTTCTTACTGGTTTTACACAGCTTATTGGTCTTCTCGTGTTCTACAGGGCATTTGTAGTAGGTGCATTTATTTTGAACATCTTTTTAGGAATTGGAATGTCAATCTATTTTTCCCATAGAAAACTGTACAGAGCAGTTTGTGTAAGCTGCCTATTCTGTATGTTTATTGGTGTTATAGGGCTAAAACTGAGAAAAAAGATTCTGTTTAGTACAATGATAATAAAAATTGCATCGAAGCTGATTAAAATGACTCCTAGCATTTGGGTCGTATACCTTTGTCTGCTAACTTTGAATTCTTTTGTCCTGTATTTTTATTTTGTGGTGCTTTATTCATCTTATTTGACATGGAAAGATGATATTAATCATAAGTTAAAATACTCTGTTGGAGTGTTTTTAATATTTTGTGGATATTACTTTGCAGAAATTTTTCACAACTCTACACAAGTTGTTGTTGGATCAATAGTTGCAAAGTGGTATTATAATTCTGAAGTAAGTACTCTTGAGGCTATTAGAAATACATTTGTGAAGTGCTTTGGTTCAGTCTGTTTGGGATCTGTTTTTGCCAGTCTCTCATCCATACTTAAATATGTTGTAGCCTTTTTGAAGCTAAATGAAAAGTTTCTTAGATATCCATTAATAAAACCAGTTTTGAAAGTTTTTCAGTTGATAATATTTTGCTTAGATTATACATTGAAGTATTTCAACAATTACTCATTTGCGTATATTTCCGTACATTCTTCAAGTTATTTTAAAGCCTCTTTCAAAATGTTTAAGGTATATTGTAACAGAGGTTACAGTACTTTAGTCAGTGAATGTTTGATAGATCTAGGACTACGACTTTATGTGATATTCTCTGCTGTTTTGGGTGGGATTATAGCATACATCTGTATTAGGGGGATTCAACCGGAACTCTTAAATAGTACTATATCCTGGTTAATGGTTTCCTTATGTGTTTTGCTAGCGATGCAAATAGCACGCCTGATTGCAATGATTATAAATGCTTACGTTTACGTTTTGTTTGTATGTTTGATCGAAAACAGAGAAGTAATGCAAAATACCCATCTGGAGGAATATAAGAGTATATATCCTTACTTGTCACCGCTACCTCCAATAAGAACATTCAGTCAATAAGACCAAAAGTGAGTCTTTACCTTTATTATACTGAGAGTTATTTTATAGTATACTTTTTAATACATACACAATACACCGAATACGACATATGACATGTGCGCTAACCGCGGAAAAAGAGAATCATTAATGAACGGTTCTTACAATCATTAATTGCCATCAGCTTCGCTCAATGTATACATTACAACTACAAGAAGCATTGATCAACAATGGATTCCACTAAGGTTCAGTCCAGTGAATCAATTAATACGGTTGATCCGGAACCTATCGATTTGAACAATGAAACATCGAATCCTGCAAAGAAAATAATAGAAAATCCCACTCCTGATTATGATGCGTCAAATATGGGCGCACAAGCATACGAACATGAAACCATGAACAATAATTATGAGGACATCAATAATGAATTTGACATGAATGATGAGTTTAATTTAGAAGAAGATAGGTTTACTGTTGATAAACCGATATGGAATGATACGAAATTTGCCTTTTTTTTTATGTTTGTGGTATTTATATTTCTCATTCTTTCTATCAAGCTGATTTTGCAACATGGGGGCGAATATTTTAAAGAAGTACCTTCAAATACACAAATTCCTAATGCTGTATTTTTCCAATTTAAAACAATATTTATGCTATTCTTTACATTGGCTACATCATTTGCAGTATCTGTCGTTATATTTATCTTTGCAGGTAAAACTGCAACTAAATTTACACAAATTGGTCTGAAATCCGTTGCAGTGGTTCTTGTCTTAGGTGGTGTATCTGCTATAATCACGACTCAAATTTTACAAGGTATATTCTTTATCGGATTAGCTGCCGCAATAATTGTTATCCTTTTGAAGTTCCAACCACTCATAGCACTAGCTGCGAATATTATTGAGATTGTGATATCGGTTATCAAAAGGTATCCCGAAACAGCAATTGCTGCACTTGTAGGATTTTTCAGTACAATGGTTTTCTCCGGATTACTTTCATTATCAATTGCTTGTGCATACATTGCATTTGGTTTTCATGGTGATGGCAGTGCGAAATATGATGATGATGGTAATAAAGTTTCTAATCTGAGTACTTTATTTGTTATTACTATTTTATTCCTCAATTTTGCTGGATTGTACATTGTTAATGTCTTGAAAAGTATATTACATGTGACAATTGCTGGGTTTTATGGTACGTGGTATTACTTGGAGAGTACGTTTACCGGTATGCCGAAAAGGGAAGGTGTTGGATCGTTCAAAAGATCTGTCACTTATAGTTTTGGAACCATCTGTATGGGATCATTCTTTGTTGTGATTTTCGAGTGTATTGCCGTTTTCATCTTCTTGACAGATAAAAGGCTTGGATTCTTTGGCCAAATTGAAGATACTTTTATTAAAGCTGTTAGCTTTGCAGTTGGTTATTTCAATACATACGCATTCTCCTTTGTTGCATTGTATGGTGCAAACATGATTAAATCAGCGAAGGCGACATGGATTTTCTTTAAACAAAGAGGAAAACAAGCTGCATTGAACGATTTGATTATCAGTTTCTCGCTAGGATTTTACTGTTTGGTAGCTGGCATTTTATCCATGGTAGTAAGTGCACTCACACTATTTGTGACGAGTTGGTTCACTACAGTGAGTTCCCAAACTTACGGACCATTACTAGCGTATTCCTTCCTGATTTCAGCAAATGTGAGTGGTATCCTTATAATGACCACCGTGTCAGGCTCCTCCGCCTTCTTCTTTGCACTCAACAAGGATCCAGCAATTTTTGAAGAGAGTCATCCGTTTGAGTTTCAAGAAATAAGTAGATGCTACCCTCGTGTACTCGAAAAACTTGACATTAGTAAAGCCATCTAGTCGAGCAATAAACAGTCTCTGCCAGTGCCACCGAAGCAAATGTCTCACACACTTGATAACTCGTCCAGCTTGTATAGGGAGTACTTGTTTTGTGAACCTGTGTGTAGCAACCGTTGCCAGACCCCGATGGACATGGCCCCGCCGGCTGTTTCAGACTGTACACTCCTGCCCACTGTGTTGAGCCGTGCTCGGCTTTAGCAGGGTCCCGCCAAAACGCCGATTGCGTCGTGTTGCGCGCAAAAACAGAAAAGGATGCTCTCGAAACAGGGCCCCAGGGCCCAGAAAGGCGTAGCGAAGGGTTAGCGTCGGTCTGCGGCGGGACCTCACGGCTCCCGAAAAGGGTCTTTTCGATCACGCTGGACAGGTACTTTGGTCAGTCTATATATGCCGCTGATTTAAAATGTCTTTGACTGCTTTATCGTCAATAGATTTCCAAAAGTATAAATCTAAGCGCTTTCCCCTGTACTGGTATGCAGTTGTTCAATACTCTGTAGTGGTCTAAACAAACATGTCTAATATTAACGATATTGAGTCACTTGACTCGGAGATCAGAAGCTACAACTCACAAGAAGCTCATTATCATGAGAGCCATGATGGGAATGCTGCTGCACACATTCTTTCCCAAACGAAGTCAAAGATCAGTGAACTTGTACATGGTAACGGCGATGAATCTAAAGATGGCGAACATCTAGAGAGATTACTCACACAGAATTCAAAAGGTGTTGAAAAACTTGTCACCAATTTACAGCTGGATGGTTTTGGTGCAACGGGTCCGTTAGAACAACCAATAGATCTAGAAAAAACTATCTCTGCATTCCACGCAAATCCAGACACTTACTATCATGAAAATGACCATTGGAAGTATCCAACAGACAAAGATACAAATCTAAGGTTGGTTGTGTTCATCGAGAAAGATCCAGAGGATCCAAGAAACTGGTCATATCTGAGAAAATGGTTTTTAACTTTGCTCCTCGGTCTTGTATGTTTTAATGCAGCTTTGGGATCAGCAATTGTTACTGGTGACATTGAAGGGCCCATGGCAACTTTTGGTGTTTCCCAAGAAGTTATTATACTAACAATAACTTTGTTTGTTTTGGGTTTTGGTTTTGGCCCATTGATATTTGCCCCACTTTCGGAAGAGTTGGGTAGAAGGATCATCTACGTTTTCACCTTATTTGGTGCAGTAATATTTATTATCCCATGTGGTAAAGCCCCAAACATCGATACCTTACTTGTTTGTAGGCTTATTGATGGTTTATTTTTTTCAGCTCCAATGTGTTTAATTGGTGGTAATTTAGCAGATATGTTTGTTGGTAGTGATAGGGGTGTTGCAATGAGTGTGTTTTCTGCTGCTCCTTTTTTAGGACCTGTCATTGGCCCTTTGATTGGTGGTTATATTGGTGATAATGCTGGTTGGAGATGGCTTTACTGGGTATTATTGATTTTTTCGGGTTTTGTATACGCTTGCGTTGTTCTGTTTTTACCAGAAACTTCTCACGATTATATTTTAAGGAAAAGAGCAAAGAAGTTGAGAAAGTTGACTGGTGATGAGACTTACAGAGCAATTTCTGAATTGAAGAAAAGAAGTTTTTTGGAAACTTCAAGGGAAACTCTTTCGAGGCCAATCTTTCTACTATCTGAATTGATTGTTTTTTTAATTACAGTCTACATGTCAGTTATCTATGGTTTGTTATACATGTTCTTCTTTGCTTACCCTGTCATCTATATGGAAGGTAAAGGCTGGTCTGCTTCTAAGACAGGTTTGATGTTCATCCCAATAGCAGTTGGTGTTTTGATTGCCACTGCTGTATCTCCGCTCTTTAATAGACAATACAACAAATTGGCCCAAAAATATGTTGATAAAGGAGAGTTACCTCCAGCAGAATTAAGATTGATACCAATGATGATTGGATGTTGGTTTGTACCAATTGGGCTTTTCTCCTTTGCTTGGTCATCTTATCCAAGGCTAAGTTGGGCAGGACCTTGTATTTCTGGCTTAGCATGTGGTTTTGGTTTCAACTGTTTGTATAACCCAGCAAATAATTACATTGTTGATTCTTACCAACATTATGCAGCGTCTGCCTTGGCTGCAAAAACTTTTGTCAGATCAATTTGGGGTGCTGCTGTTCCATTGTTCACCATTCAAATGTATCATAGGCTGGGCTATGAATGGGCATCATCGTTAATGGCATTTATTTCACTTGCCTGTTGTGTAATCCCATTCTTGTTTTACAAGTTTGGTGCAACTATTAGAAGAAGATCAAAATATGCCTACTCTACAGAAACAACACAAAAGGAGAAGGATACTTCACTCAATAATCATAGTGATGATGCTTCATCGAACACACTGGAAGTAAATGATTTATGCAAGTTGTAAAGAATTCTCTTGCTTACTCAATTTACCTCTTCTCGTCTCTTTTGTAGATAATTTTTAAATATCAAGTTAATTAATTAATTCTAGTTTCATCAGTTCATAATCCAAGTCAGTGCATTTTGATTGACAATGCAAGGCTATATGTTGCTTGTGGCCAAACAAAATGTTGGGCCTATTGGCATCTAAGTTTACTGTACCAAACTCCCAAATAAAAGACCTCTCCATTTGTGATGATTCACACTTACCAACCTCCCCCCGCCCCAACACGCGATGATTCCCGATGATTCACGATGATTCAATTTTCTTGTTGGGATTTGCTCAAAAAATATTTAGTTGCGCTTCACACAATGCCTATTTAACCTGACAGTTTTTCCAGTCTTGTTCCGCAAATCAATGTATTCTTAACTCTCTTTACATACAACAACAGAAATGTCTGATCTTGATAAAGAAGAATCACCATCGTTTATCAATGAGCGTACTAAGAATGAAATCCCCGATGAAATTCTTGAACTATATCCTGAAGAATATGTCCCAACGGAGAAAGAAATGGACCCTATTTACAGACATTTAGATTACAGAATTATTCCACCTTGTTGGGCCCTTTACTTTCTTGCCTCATATGGCTCAGCAGCTTATGGTAACACATTAACCATGAATTACGAAGCTGGCCACTCATTAACTCAATCACTTCACCTTTCACCACATCATACTTCAACGGCTACCGCTCTTTATTATGTTGCATATATTATCTTTGATTTACCCATGAATTTGATTATGACACGTGCTTCCCCACAAGTTTGGCTTTCTAGAATTATAACTAGCGTTGGAATCGTTTACATGTGTTACGCAGCTTTGAAAAATGGACGTGGTTTAATTGCTGCTAGATTTATGGCCGGTTTTGCAGATGCTGGAACTTGGCCCGGTCTCTCATATTATATTTCCCTTTGGTACCCTGAACATAGAACAGCTCGTAGAATTGGTTACTATTTCACTGCTGCTCAACTCTCGGCTTCCGCTGCTGGTTTAATCGCTGCTGGTTTTCAAAAAATGGATATGGATCGTGGCTTGTATGCTTGGAAATGGTATTATCTTGTTTATGGTGCTGTGACCGTTGCTGTTGGTATTTCACTTATTTGGTGGCTACCTGATAGACCACTATACCTTAAATCAAATGAAGCAAATATGTTGAGCTTGAGAAAATATATCCCTGGTACTATCATGAAGTTCTTTACTCCTAGACAACCGTTGTGCGAAAAGGAGAGAAGATTGCACTACCTTGACATGAAACATAGATACAGAAATATTAGATGGGGTCTTAAAGATGTCCTCAAAATTTTACTTGATTTTAGAACCTGGCCGTTAGTCATGATGTATTTCGGGGTTGTCGGTACAGGCTTTGGTCTTGCAGTTTTTGCAACTACATTGATTAAAGTGAATCATCCGGGACTATCTGGTATCAACGTTTCGTTGTTGTATGCGCCAATCTGGCTATTTGACTTGGCTGCGATTTTGATTGTTACTCCCATTGCTGACAAGTTCAAAAAGTGGAGACATGCAATTTTCTGTTTTTTCACTTTGATTATTATTACTGGTTTATTGGTGACTTCTTATGCTCACGGTCCTTGGAATAGATACGCTGGTTTGTTAATTGCCGGTTTTGGTTTAGGACCAACAGTACCAATAACGATGACTCTAGCTGCACAAATTATGACTCACAGGTACGGTGATGTTGGTTCTGCTGCTTCTGCTGCGATAGTTTCGGGGCTCGGTAATTTGGGGACTGTTGCTGCAACTTATGCGTTATACTCTGGTTGGCCAGCCGATAAGAAGAGATTGTATAGAGATTCCAATATGATGCTTATCTTAATACTTGGTATTAGTATAATTTCTGCTATTATCTGCTGGTGGATTATGGAAAAAGTTGACGGTGGTGTATACGATATCAACGGTAAAGAACAGGCATTAACTGAAAGGGAAAGAGATGGAGAGAGTGAATTCAGCGGTGAGAGCTGAACCACTTAACATATTTAAATGTCATATAATATTTTTATAGATGAAGTTTTGTGTGAAAACCCTTTGACTATTAGATAGATAATTGAAACGATTCGCAGATCCAGTTGAAATTAAGTTTTCTCGGCAGTACATCACCGAAGTTTCCTCTTTGAGACTCGGTGATAAATCACCGATATTTTGGTGAGCGGGTATAAATAGAGTTATTCGCTGTATTTATTCAATCAACCAACACCCCAAATTGATCTATAATCAAAAACCAATATTTCAAGTCACTGAAACCTAACAATGCCTTTGCTCGACAAATTTCCAAAATATCAACTTCTCTTTGGACCATCTCCAATCACTAAATTTGATAACTTGGCAAAAACTCTTGGCGGTAAAGTCAACATCTATGCAAAAAGAGAAGATAGAAACTCTGGGTTGGCATTTGCTGGTAACAAACTTAGAAAATTTGAGTACATTGTCCCAGATATCTTGGCTGGTGACTACACACATATTGTCTCAATCGGTGGTATTCAATCTAACCAAACTTTAATGACGGTTGCGACTGCTTGTAAACTGGGTTTGAAGGCAGTCACTATCCAAGAAAACTGGGTTCCAATCCCTGAAGCAGAAAAACCAACTTATGATAAAGTTGGTAATATTGAAGCTGCAAGAATTATGGGTGGTGATGTTAGAATCGTTCCAGACGGTTTTGATATCGGTATGAGAAAATCTTTTGAAGATGCATTGACTGAGCTAAAAGAAAAGGGCTTCAAACCTTATCCAGTTCCTGCTGGTTGTTCTGAGCACAAGTATGGTGGTTTAGGATTTGTTGGCTTTGCCGATGAACTCGTGAGACAAGAGCAAGAATTGGGTGTTAAGTTTGATAAGATTGTTGTTTGTTGTGTTACAGGCTCGACCGCAGCTGGTATTGTTGTTGGTATGGCACAGTATGGAAGAGAAAATGATGTTATTGCAATCGATGCTTCTGGAAAGCCAGAGAAAACATTTGAACAAACATTGAGAATCATTAATCACACTTCTAAATTGATTGGTCTGAATAAAGAATTTGACTCATTCAATTTTGATACCAGATTTGGCGGTCCAGTTTATGGTATTCCAAATGAAGGTACAATTGAAGCAATTAAGCTTCTTGGACAAACCGAAGGTACATTGACTGACCCTGTTTATGAAGGTAAATCAATGCAGGGTTTAATTCAACTTGTTAAAGAAGATGCTTTTGAAAAGGATTCCAACATTCTTTTCGTTCATCTAGGTGGTGCGTCCTCGTTATCTGCTTATCAATCCTACTTTAATTAAACAAATTTATAATATAAATAGTGAATAGAGCTGTATTGTGATTCCTTGTGATAACCGTGAACATAAAACACAAAAAGTTTAATCAAAAAAATTAAAACATATATGAGTGGTACGGGATTCGAACCCATGTCACCAGCTTGGAAGGCTAGGATGCTAACCACTACACTAACCACCCTTTTACATTTTTGTATTATAATACTTACACTTTGACAAAATTGATGGAGACAAAAATTTAATTGTTTTGAATGTTATTTGAGAGAAATGAAGAAGGAACTTTGAAATTTGAAAAATTTGTAGTTGCAAGGGAAAAGAATAAGGCAGGCCCCTGCACTATGTGCTGATAAAACAAATGATTAGGTACTCATACAGGTAAGAAGTCAGTATAACGACTCTACGTTAAATTCAAAGAAGAATATATAACAATCAATGTTATAGAGGCTCTCTTCAAATTGTACTAATTGGTCGGTGAGAAAATTCTCTTTTGAAAAGCTTAATAATATGAATTTATGTTCACCTTAAGTAACTAACGAGACAGATAGTAATATATAAGAGATAGAAGAAGGTCAAAAAAATATGCTGTGAATGTTTTGTGGACACATCCACGTTCAGCACACATATTTTGCATGATTGTTTAGATCTTTTATTCACAATTTCAGTGGATACTAGAAATAAGATGCTTCACTGACAAAAGAAGGAAAACTGTTATTTAAAAGAAACTTATTGACCTTTACAGATTCTATAATGCCTTCATTTGGCATTCTATTTTGCATAAGTGCAAATAACTTAGATTAAAGATTGAAATGCTTATTCTATAAACACTACAGGGTATAAGGAAATCCGCAGAATAGGGAAAGCTGACGCTTTATAAGAGGCAACTGAAAGTGATTGTAGATTATTCCTCTTTCTCAGCTCATTCATATCTGTAGAAAACACCAGAAGTGGTGGAACATTGAAAGGTTCGAAATATATTAATGACACAAACTTTTATATCTTGATTTTGGCTCGACAATAAGGACATTCGTCTGACGCTAAATACCATTCCCTGAAACAGTTTGAATGAAAGACATGATTGCACGAGAGAATGAGCTTTGGTTTTTCTTCCATTTGACCTTCGCTAGTGTCCGAATCCAAACTTTCTATGAGTTCATCATAGCATATAATACATTTATTATTCAACTTCTCAACGATATTTCTAATTTTTTCATTTGATGCAATGCCATAGTCGGGAATCATTGTAAATTTGCTTTGAGCCAACTGAAATTTTCTACTCTTTATTCCACAACGTAATATGGTGATTATTAGCTTGAACGTTGAAATAAACCTGAGCAGTAAAAATATAGCTGAGATTATTGGTTTTGACCACACAGAACCCAAGTTTGAAATTGTGTATCCCCATGTACCATTAAGTCTTGTAAAGCTCAAGATGAAAACGCATAAAAAAATCAAAATATTAGTATGTCCTAGTTCAGCAAGGGTATCAGATATTGAATGGTATAGATAGGCTTGAAAGTGCTGTCGATTAGCTGAGTTCGTGAAACAATAGAGGGCTCCTGTCATCTGCATTAAGCAATTCTTCATGTTAGTACTGGGTATTTTTTTGTCACATGACCATTATTAAATAGACTCTGTGCATATAATACATACTGCTCCTAAACCCAAATGCCAACGAGATATCGCCCCGATATTTGACGCAGACATTTGTTAAAGATGGGTGTATCGGATCGTGATATAGAGTGTTTAAAAAGAAGCCATAACATGCAAGGATGTAGTCTTATGATTATTTTTATCAAATGTTTTAACATCGCTCGGGGAAATTTTCTTAATCATTCCGAGATTAGAGCGAGAGAAAAAGTTATATTGGGAACTGTTCCGTACGTCTAACAAAGCAGAAATTATACAACTTTTGAGGAATAAATATATATGAGATATTGTAATATTTACAGAAAGACTAAAAACGTTTGATGGTTCTAGCTCATGCTGTTTCGGGGTTCAGTTCCTCGACAGATGTTGTAGCTTCTGCCTTTTTGGCAGCAGCTTCCTTATCCAAAGCTGTCTTGTCAATGTCAAACAATCTATACAGTAGCTCCGCCGTTTCGTGCTTGTTGATCATTAAGTTGTAACTATTCTTTCCTTTCCATAATGGAAAAAATAACTCCTCATCAAACTCGCCATTTGTTTTAACTTTGACAAAGCAGGAACCTTCTCCAACATCTTCAATCTGCTTCAAGAAATTTGGGTCGGCATTGCTTTCTTTGATTGTAGCCACACTTGGTGATACTTCAATGAGTAAAAGTTTGAGTAGCTCAAGATTGATCTCGATTGTTCTTGAATTTGGCAAATAGCTTCTGATGACATTCAAGCACTCATTCTGGATTCTCCAAGGACAAACATCACTCTTTTGCGAGACAAAAAGCTTGATACCAGTGTAAATAAATCTTAATTTTTTATCATTGTTTTTGAGAATATTCTTGATAATAGGTGCAACATAATATATTGAACGTAAAGGATCACCAGTAGCGTTTCTGACCAAAGCACAATCTTTAGGAAACTCATCTGGAACATTATAATAATCCCAGCATCTTTTCAACTTATCGTTGTTTTGGTCAATAAAAATAAAAGGTTCTTCATTAGCATCAATAGGCAATTTTTCCTTTCTTTGCTTCACAACATCGTTGACATCGTTTGATTCCTCAATTTTTTGTTTCTTCACAATTTCTGATTCAAGATCATCATTCGCTTCTCTTTTAGATGCATTATCAGCTTCTGGTTCTGCTTCTTTCTCAAAAACCGTTATAAAGAAACCACCAGTGTTTTGGTCTTGTGGATAAACCCTCATGCAGTATTCCAAGTTCATCTTTTGAGCTTCTTCTGTTGTAGGTGGAAAGAGTGAATCAGGTAATTTGTCATCTTCACCTCTTTGTTTGAGATCACCGTCCTTACCAAAGACCTTCCAATCACTGATACCATTATGTCTAATTAATCCAGGGAGTCTATCAGAAGAGTCAACCAACTTCACTTTTCCAAATAGCCTTAGAGCAGCAGCAACAACAGCTTCATTTTCAATAGGGTTTAAAGAGCATGTAGAGTAGACTAATCTTCCACCAGGTTTCAAAAGTTGTAGACCCCTCTTTAGGATATTCAATTGTAATGGATGCAAGCCCAATCCATTACCAAATCTCCACTCTTTCCACACCATGATATTTTTTCTCATTGTGGCATCACCAGAACATGGAACATCACACAAGATTCTATCAAACTTAACAAATGGTCCATCTTCTTCTAGTCTCATTTTTGGGAACATTTGCGCATCATGATTGACGACAACAACGTTAGGTGAGTTTAGTCTCTTGATTTGATGAACCAACATATAAGCTCTTCTGTAATCGGAATCATTGGCCATAACAAATCCAGTTGGTTGACGTGTTTCATCGTTTGAATTTTTAAATGTATGTAAGGATTCAATTAACTGAGCAGTTTTTGATCCTGGTGCAGCACACATATCTAAAACGTGGTGATGTGGCTCAACATCTAATACTAAGGGAGGAATCATTGAGACAGCCTCCTGTCTGGATATATTACCAACCTCATTTTCAACCATCAAGAACTTTTGAACTTTAGAGTATTCAGGGACTTTTTTGATTACATGTTTGGGAAGATCAATTTGATAAGCTAAATTATCTGGATACCACGGTAAAGCAAATGGTTTCTTATAATCTTCTGTTCCTTCAACATTTTCTAACAATGGCATTATCTTGTTTTGGAAAAGACTTGCAATGACTTTCGCATGTTTTCTAGATCCCGTAACTCTAAAGGTTAATGGTAATGTCTCTTGACAGGTTTTCTTGAATACTTCAAATTCCCCTGGTATGATACCCAATTCTTTGTAGTACTTTTCCCAATTTTCATTTTCTTGTTTGATTTGAGACCATGGTTGTCTGTCATCTCTATTACCAAGTTTATTTCCGTTGCTATTTCCGTGTCTTCTACCTCTGCCTTTTTTAGCCATTTTCGAAATTAGTATTCTACTTGCTAAAAGGTGCTTTTGCATAAAATGCTACTAGATATGTCTTGCAGTTACTCGAAGCCTGTTGTGAGAGAAATGCCAACTCACAATAGCTGGAAAATTTTTATCAAAATTTCTGTCTCACAGAAGAAGGCTCAGCAGATGAGACTTTCTCAGTATAATTTGATTATGTTTCTCAAACACCTTGTTCAAACTTAAGGAATCAGAGTCAATGTCATTACTGAAATATTACAAACAGGACAATATAAAAATAAGATCATGAATGGGATTATAACGAACCACTATCGCTTATGTCAGTGATATCATGCTCTTCTTTTTTGATGGAGAATTTTTTGTTGGTTCTGTCTATCTCATCACTGCTTTCTATTTCGTCCGATAAGCTCTTGGTAGAATCATCCGATTCTGATAGGCATCGATCAGACTCATCCCTCTCACTACTCAAAAATCCGCTGCTTTCTTTATCTGATGATTCGTCGTACACTCTAATAAATTCTTCAATACTACTTTCAATTTCACTTTTAGATTCGAATTTTTCGATGTATGATTTGAATGTATCTTTCCCACAGGATTTCTCTATCCAATCCGTCACCAACGCACCTAACGCCAAAAGAGAGGATCCATCAAAAATTCTACTAAACTTTTCGTCGTAATCTCTATCCGAAAGCTGGAATTTTGATTTTATTCTATTGGCAACATAATAATGAATTGCATTGACAATCTCTTCACCAGGGAGTTCTACACCAGTTTCTCGTAATATATCCTCTCTGTTTAAATACACTAGTTCATTCGCTTCAAATTCGTAGTCGTTAGTTAGTATTTCATCAGGAGTCTTATATTCAACTTGTGTTATTGCTGTCGGCCGTTTATACTTATCCAATTTTTCGTATTCAGGCTTGAGTTTCGGCACTAGAAAATTATCTACCAGTCTTTCTGTTTCTTTGCTTTTGTACCGTCGTCCATAAAGCAGCATTCCCTTTGATAAAACTTCCAGATTGGAAGAGCTGTAAATATTTGGCAGTTTCATATTTTCTTCAGAGGGTTTCACTATTCGCTTGAAATCCAGTAGGTCTGAATCACATGTATCGGGGTGATGAACACTCTTGTAACGATTTCTTTTTGTAGCCTCCTTTTCACAAAGTTGTGTCTCTAAACCAGTAGCAGGATCCTTTTTTTTTCTGCTGGTATTACCATAGTTGATATACTTTTCTGTGTGGCCCCTGGAATTCTCTGAATATTCACTACTAGATGCAGAAAAATCAGTATTGATCTCTTCTTCTGAATCAAACGCAATGTCAACTTGGGAATTGTCTGCCATCAACTCTTTTGACTCGCTATAATTAGCTTCCAAATCGACTAGTTTCCTCTTCATTATTGTTGAAAAAAAGGAAAGTAGATCTGAAGTTGTAATAATTGGGACCTCATTTTAGGATAAGTAAAGATAGGTTCTGAGGTGCACAAAAAAAATTAGCATGAGGACCGATGAATCACCCTTTCCATACAGATACTTCTATAATATACACAAAGTCAAGAAATACTTCTATGGAGCAGCAAATTATAGATTTGAACAAAAAGCTTGCAGAGCTTGCCCTTTCAGTCTCTTTGAAAACGAAGGAGATGGATTCGATAGAAAAGGAATATACTGACAGAATCAATTTACTCAATGATTATTTGAGGCGATTGCATTCTTGCTTCGGAATAAATTGCAAGGATGATCTTGTAAATGACACTGATTTGATAAAAAGGCTCAAAGAGGAAGCTTTTAAAGATGATGACTACATATTAATACCAACTAAACTTTTATCTCCGGAGATTATTTCAAAGAAAGAATCTATCAAAAAGCCATCATCTGAAGAATTGAAGAAAGTTTTTGTGCAACCAAAAGAAACCACTACAAAAAATAAAAGATACTCATGTTCATATTGTAACCAAAAAGGACATAAACGTGCTCAATGTCCCAAAATTCTTTATCATACTAGCTGATACAAACATACTTTGTTCCTTTGTTATATCAAGTGTATACAAGCTGTATCGTATATATTAGCGTAATGTACATAATATGTGAAAGATCTCTTTCTAATTTTTGATCACTGGATTCAAGATATATGCATTGTTTGTAGAGCATGTTACATGGATACCCAAGATGAAATACTGTACTCATCTACCTGCAATCTTTTCACCTGCAATAGCCATTGCTTCTCTTCTACTAGCATCTTGCAAAAGGTTTGTATCCACACAAGAAGGATTCAAGTGAATGTATCTAATACTTGTACTTCTCAAAAACAGATTTTTGATTGCTATAAATTGTGGATACTTCACAGTATCAACTTTGATATTATCTAGCTTCACATTTAAATATTGATCCACAGACTTCAAAGTTCCTGTAATCTTAATATCAGATTTCAAATCAACAGTTATCTATGAAAATGAAATGATAGTTTTAGTTAGTATAACATAGCTCTGTGTGTATTGTAATAATCCTAGCAAATTTGCCTTCTCTAATAAGGTAAAGCATCAACATACTTCTTGGTCTACCAGAGTCTTGAAGAACGAGAAAAAAAGCATTTCTTATGCTGGTCTTTATGCCTAGTAGGTGTTAACTGTCGTTTGTGTTGAATAGGAGGGCATATTGGCATGAATTCGCAACATCCAGTTTTAACTTTGTGAAAAGGAAGGAAAAAGGAGGCTCGACTTTTTGTTTTCTGTTTCAGCAGACACATTTAAACTACTATCTTTTCTACCAAACAGTGCATGTTGTAGCAACAACATGCTACCAATAGATCAAAGATTTTGTTTAAATGAGGATACATTACAAGTATTACCACCCCCAGATTAACTACTGATTACTGCACTAAAACCAGCACTCAATGGAAGAGCACTACTGTTTTCCAAGACTAAAAGTTTACGGAGAGAATGCCACATACACAAATGCTCATCCTATATTTCAGTGATGAACTTTGAAGTTTTTCAAGGATCAGCAGGGTACAAAAAATTGGAACTCAATTTCACGCAAGGAATGAAGCACCAATGAATATCAATACTTCAAAGAGTGATATTTACTGCCACTCTTGCAGTTCACAATATGAACTACAATTAAGAATGCAGCAGGGCATAGGGTAGAATCTATAGGCTGTAAAATAAGCAAAGTCTGGTGTTTAGAGTCAAAGAAGGACTTAAATGCTTCAAACTATATCCAATGGTAGTTTTCAAAAAAAAGTTCAATTTCTTCAAAAAGTGCTATCGTATCTTCATCACTACTATCACCAACAAAGAAACTGTATAAACCAGGCTTTGCATTCCAATTCCGAGCATTTTCGTCCCATACACTAGTCACAAGTTTACTGGACAAAGGCACCTTTGCTGATTTAAGTTCTCCAGGATTCAAACTAATTTTCACGAAGTCTTTCAAAACTTTTATCGGTTGGAATTTTTCAGAAAGATCACTACAAGACGTGTATATCTGTAATGTTTCTGTTCCTTCCATGCCCCCTACATTTTCAAGATCAAAGGAGATGTAAATTTCGTCTCTACCATTTTCATAATCAACTTTCCAATTAGTCATATCAAATTCGGTATAAGTTAGTCCATGTCCAAAATTGAAGGCAACCTTAATCTCTTCTTTGTCATACATTCTATAACCACAATATTTTGAAAGGGGTACTGACTCAAGTTCGGTATTCATAGGGAATGAAACCGGAAGCTTACCAGAAGGCCTGCATTCACCAAAAATAATTTTAAAAACAGCTTTATCAGTAAAGCCGTTTGATTCCCATACTTGAAGTATTGCCGACACCTTTTCAAGCCAAGGAAACACAACTGCGCCTTGTGAGTAATTGATTATAATAATGCGGTCATTAATCAGTCCTAGACGTTCAATTAAATCGTTTGCTGATTTATTTGATTTTTCAGTCTTTTTTGAGGAGCAGTCACTTGTTAGGACGATGATATTGGATTTGTTCTTGGCAAGCGTAATCGCTTTATCAAAAGAACCAACAGAGCCATCAAGTCTCACAATTTCGCCTTCAACAGAATCGTTGCGGTTATTTCGATAGTTTTTTTCGAAAATATCATTCTGTTTACCTGTAGTATCAATAATCAAAAACTCACTCGTTTTAGATATTGGTAGAGTGTTCGAATCATTTTTCAAAAGCACGATTGATTTTGTAGCAATTTCTGCATGCAATTGATCCATATTTAGATTTTCAGTTTCATCACTGCTGTACGTACTGTTCTTCAATCTTTGCTGAAGAGTTAGTATTTTGAGTACAATATCATTTAAATACGAAGTGTGTGAAGCCTCTCCCTTTCTAAAATATTCATCAATGAACTTATTAGTGAATTGCCCCAAACTTGATAGCAAAACAGTATTCGTACCATCGTTACCTGCAATCAGTCCATGAAATGAAAGTTCTTTTTCCAAGGCAAATATTAAATCATGTGGATAACTGCCACTAGTAGAAAGCTTTTGCAACATTATCAGGTCAGGGGTAGAATATTTTAGAGTAACCTCGATGGATTTCCAGTATAACTCCCTTTTTAGGGCAGCATCTTGACTCAGTATTGATTCATCACAGACAACAGTAATAGCAGCAAGAGCTCCATGTCTCTGCAAACCTTTCACTATTTCAGCGACAAGTAGCCCATTCAAATAAGGGTCTTCACTAAAACTTCTTTTATTTGGAGTCCAAGGCATTGTGACCAAGTTCAAATTGAAAAATGAAAAACAATTCGACTTCTTACTAGGGATCAATTTAGCTATCAGTTCTCCCATTCGTGCCATGAGCTGCTTATCAAACGTTGCTGATAGTGCGGTGCCACATGGAATGTTATCATCATAAGTTAGGGTAAAGTTTAAACTGGGGAGTTTTAATCGGTTAATTGAATTTGTTTTGTTATCAATTAAGTTTATCAAATCAATTTTCTCATTAAATGACAAGTCTTCAAGTATATTTTTTGCTTCAGGCAGATAAAAGTGTGACATTGGTATATAGGAAACAGATCACGCGTAGAGATTCTGGAACTTTGTACACGAATCAGAATCTGTGATAAGGAGCAAAAAAAAAAAAAGATTATGTCAAAGCTTCTTTTTCACAAAAATTTAAGCTAGAAATCATGATATTAATTCTATACTAATTCTATTTACAGGAGACGAATGTACGATAGTTATATGTTTTTTATTTGAGCGGTTTAGCTGTATTTTTTGCAGATTCTTCTAAATATTTTTTCAAAATCATCATGTTTGCTCTGCTTGGTTTTTTCAAATTGTTAAGAACCAATAATGCGCAAGTAAGTAAGGTCAAAGCACCAGCTTGATGTGCTGCTGCTAAATCAGTAGGAACAAGGTATAGTAAAGTACACATACCAAGGATATACTGTATAGTAACAACACCCATACTGATATTCAACCATTTATAAGCATGACGTGGGACAATTGTTTTGATCTTATGAGAGTACATGTGAGTAGCAAAAACAACAATTGCAGTTGTTGTTGCTAAGATTCTATGTTCTAATTGAACTGTAGCTTGATTTTCTAGCATATTTCTCCACCAAATGTCAGTTTGATCTTTAAGTCTAGCATAGACTGGATCAAATAACTCAGATTTTGAAGGAACCCAGTTCTCACCCATATGTGGAAATGTATTGTATATTAATCCTGCATCTAAACCGGCAACAAATGCACCCGACATAGCAGTTAAGAATATTAGGCCAAACATACCTTTTGTAAAGAACTTGAATTTAGAAAGGGACTTGGATTGAATCTGTTGAAAGTACTTTGCATATTCTTCCGGATTTTTCATTATCCATTGATTTCTGAGAACACTGTAACCAGTTGAAATCATTGCACAATAAACAACAAAAGCTGCGCCCAAATGAGTTGCTAATCTATATTGAGAAACGGTTGGTTTAGAGCGTCTCTCTTCTAACAGTTCGGTGTCAATACCGGAGTAAACCATCCACCAACCGATTGCACCTTGAAGACCAATGAGACCACAGATACCCAAAAGTTTTCCTGAGGTTTTGAGAGAAACTTTCTTAGTTGCAATAAAATATAAGGTAGGCAACACGAAGACCATACCAATAATTCTACCAAGCAATCTATGGGACCATTCCATGGAATAAATAAACTTGAAATCTTCCAAATCCATGTGAGAGTTTAACAGCTGGAACTCTGGAGATGCTTTATATTTCTCAAATTCTGCGATCCAATCTTCTTCGTTCATTGGTGGTAGAGCACCAGTGACAGGCTTCCATTCAGTGATAGACAACCCAGATTCAGTCAATCTGGTCAAACCTCCTAAAACAACAATGGCAAAAACAAGAATAGATGTGCCAATGCAAAGGTAACCGACTGCTTTATGAGAGTTTGCAGGCCATTTGCTGACTGGTTTTGGAGCACTTTGAGATACAATGTTGAGCTTTGCAGCAGACCAGGAGAAACTTCTAGATTGGCCACAAAAAAACGCAGATCTGACAGGATTGAACCTTAGCGCTGAAGATGACTGGAAGATCTGTTTTGGAGCTATAGAAGTGGAGGCGAGTCTTTGCAGTGTCGCATTTCGAAGAGATAAAGTGACAGATTTGATACCTTGGTTGTAAAACCTACTAGAAACAGCTGAAGAAGCTCTAAGAGGAGCTTTCAACCCCAAGCTTATCAGAGATGGATTATGGAAAAAGAACATATTGCCTTGTACTGCACCGATTGTGTTGTAGCACCAGCGTCTGGAAATAGATTACAAACACCTAACTAGAACATCCTGACCTGTTGGAAAGCCCGAAATGATCATCGAAAGTAAATGGTTCCACCTGGTTCTAGCCACGGTGCACGGGTGCACTGCGCCCCGTTTTCCGTTTACAGCTACTGCACTCCGACTAGAGAAAGCCTCTTTGATGGAACATCTATGGGGTTGGCTGTGATTGCTTCTAATTTGCTATTTGGTATTTGACATCCGTATCATCGGGGACATCACATAGTTCCGAGAACACCGAGAGGAACCACTTCATTCACAATGATGCCGCAAGTGGACGAGGATGACCTTCTCAATCCTTTTGCAAGCAGCTACAATGGTAGTACTGAAAGGTTTGATCAGGATAGCAATTTGAATAATGATTTTCGATTGAATGATTCCAACTCCTCTACTAGACCACCTCAAAGGCCAGCTTCTGCAGCCAAAACACGAAGCAGGGGATATAGTTTAAGATCGACACAATATGATCATCACGTTGATTCTAGAGACTCAAGTCATACATCTAAACCGAGTCAAGATATTGAACTCAAGTGCGTAGATAATACTTATAACCCAAGAATAAGTATTGTTAATGACGATGGAATAGAGGGAGCATATGGGTTTTCTGGAAGTGAATTTAATGAAGATTTTGAAGATAACAATAACGATATGAGAACGTATAACAGGAAAAATAGTAATGTACGTTTTCAAACACTAGCTGTTCATGAATCCCTTCTTGATATCAATGATTCACATTCTGATTATTCATCCAGTCGACAAGCATTAAGGTTAAGTGAAGAACACACCGATAGGAAGACTTTGAAATCAAAGCTATCAAATACACGTGCACTTTTGAAACGGGTATTTATTCTTTTAACTGGTGGCAGGGTTGAACTTGAATCAGTTGGTGGGCGTCGAGTACCAATTTCAATTGAACCTTCAAAGACAGATTTACCATTCATAAGAGATAATAAAGGAAACACTTTACTCCTCGATGAGAGAAATAACCAACCTTATATTGACAATCTAATCACTTCATCAAGATATACCCTTATCAGCTTTTTACCAAGACAATTATTCGCTCAGTTCTCAAAACTTGCAAACTGCTACTTTATGATTGTTGCTATTTTACAGTTGATTCCGTCATGGTCTACAACTGGTACCACAACAACTATTATTCCATTATCAATTTTCATGTCTATATCAATGGCACGTGAAGGATGGGATGATATTAAGAGACATAAATTAGATAAAGAGGAGAATACGAAAATTGTCAAAGTATTGAAAGAATATAAGCCGGATTATGATTCTCAACTTGACTTTGATATGAGATTAAGCAAAAGTACTACTTCATTATCTAAAATTAGACCATATGGTCAATCATTTGATTTTCAATTTGACGACGATATTCAAAATGAGAATAAAGCAGATGAGGAGAATTCTTTCCAAGACGAAAAGTTGTTAAAATCATTAGGTGTTGTTTCAGTAAAAACAAAATGGAAAGATTTAAGAGTTGGTGATATTGTCAAGCTTAGTTGTGATGAATGGGTACCTGCTGATATAATCTTACTTTCAAGTACCAACGAATTAGGTGAAGCTTTTGTAGAGACTATGGCATTGGATGGGGAAACTAATTTGAAATCCAAGATTCCAAATGTTGAGCTACATAAAATTGCTAATAAAGCGAAGAATATTTTCAATTTATCTGGTACAATTACATCTGAGGACCCTAATCTTGACTTATACAATTATGAAGGTTCTTTACATTTACCAAATATAAATACACAAAAGCTAGAGACACATGCTTTAGGTCCAGATAATATAGTTTATCGAGGATCAATTATTAGAAATACAGATTCATGTCTTGGTGTGGTTGTTTTCACAGGGGAAGAAACGAAAATTCGAATGAATGCTATAAAGAATCCTAGAGTCAAGGCACCAAAATTGCAAAAGAAAATCAATATAATTGTTTTTTTCATGGTACTACTTGTTTTAGCGATGTCATTGTTTAGTTTCCTTGGACAACGTATTTTATTAGAAAAATATCGTGATAAAAATTGGTATGTAGCAGGAGAAGATGCAGGTATTGCTGCAACGATTGTTGGTTATATTATTATGTTCAATACTTTGATTCCATTATCATTATACGTTACAATGGAAATGATAAAATTAGTTCAAATGTGTTTATTACAATGGGATATTGATATGTATCATTTACAGTCAGATACTCCAGCTGAAGCAAGAACTGCAACTATTTTGGAAGAGCTTGGTCAAGTGAGTTATATATTTAGTGATAAAACAGGTACTTTAACAGATAATGTAATGATTTTCAGGAAATTTTCAGTTGCTGGTGTTCCATGGATTCATGATATAGATTTATTGACTAAAAAAGATGATCATTCAGATCCTAATGATTTAACAGAAGTTTTCGCACCTGTTGAAGAGAGACCTGGATTACTTACAACTACGGGACGTCCAAGTATGGCATCATTAACAACTGTTAAGAACAAGCAAAATGAGAAAAATAACGAATCTAATTATAAAGATATAAAATCTTCATTTGAATTTATTCAATACGTTCAGCAAAATCCTCAAACTGTTTTCTCTCAAAAGGCTATTATGTTTTTATTATCAATTGCATTATGCCATACATGTTTACCTAGAAAAATAGTTAAAGAACGTAGCGATTCAATTGATTCAATTGAAGATGCGCATGATGGAGTAGATAATGTTCAAGAAGAAAGAGAGCAAGAAGATGAAGAACTAATGGGAAGACGGGGAAGTAAAATAGTGGAAAATGAAGAAACTGTTGATGATGATGATGACGATGATGATGAGAAAATTGAATATCAAGCTGCATCACCTGATGAGCTTGCATTAGTTCAAGCTGCATGTGATATGGGATTTATAGTCTATGATAAGAAGCTCAAAATGTTAACATTGAAAACATATCCAAATGGTTTTGATAAAGAACCTATTTTCACAGTTTATGAAATTTTAGATGTAGTTGATTTCACATCAGCTAGAAAGAGAATGTCAGTTATTGTTAAATTTCCTAATGATAAAATAATAATGTTTTGTAAAGGTGCAGATAATATAATTCTTGAAAGGTTATATAATTCGGATCTTGCAGAGAAGAAACAATCTGAACTTAATAGAAGTGTTAGCGAGAGGAAGAAATTTGAAAATGAAATGATTTTAAAACAAAGGAAATCGATTGATCATAATTCTTTAATTCATCAATCACCTAGAAATTCTTTTGGATCTTTAAGAATGAGTATGTCAATTGAAAATAACATTAATAATAATATTGATTCATTTTTTGAGAATGATGAGAATAAAATTCTTTTAAATTCTAGGAAATCTTTTGAAGTTCAAAATTTAAAGAAATATAAATTAACTAAAGATCAATATATACCACCAACACATTTATTAAAGAATGAAGAATTTATAATTGAGAGGACATTACAACATATTGAAGAATTTTCATCTGAAGGTTTAAGAACTTTACTTTATTCTTTTAGAGAGATTGATAAATTTCAATATTTAGAATGGAGTAAAAAATATAGTGAAGCTAAAACTTCATTAATTAATAGGAGTGAAAATATTGAGAAAGTTGGTGAAGAATTTGAGAATAATTTAACATTATTAGGATGTACAGCCATTGAAGATAAATTACAAGATGGTGTACCTGAAACAATTGAAAGGTTAAGGAGAGCAGGTATTAAAATGTGGATGTTAACAGGTGATAAAAGGGAAACTGCAATTAATATTGGATATTCATGTAAATTAATTAAAGATTATTCAACTGTTATAATTTTATCAAATGAGAATAATGATTTAGAGAAATTGAATTCAATTATAACTATTAGTGAAATTGAATTAAATGAAGGTAAAATATTACATTGTGTTGTTGTAATTGATGGTTCAACATTAAGTGAGATTGAGAATGATTTAACAATTTTTAATTCATTTATTTCATTTTGTGTTAAAGTTAATTCTGTTATTGTTTGTAGAGCATCACCATCACAAAAGGCCAATATGGTTATGAAAATTAGATCAATTGATAAAAATAAAGTTACATTGGCAATAGGTGATGGAGCAAATGATATTGCGATGATTCAAAGTGCTGATGTTGGTATTGGTATAACAGGTAAGGAAGGATTACAAGCTTCAAGGACTAGTGATTATTCGATTGCACAATTTAAATATTTGAATAAATTATTATTAGTTCATGGTAGATATAATTATATTAGGACATCAAAATTTGTTTTAGGTACATTCTATAAAGAAGTTTTATTTTATTTATCACAAATGATGTATCAAAAATTTACATTATTTACAGGATCATCATTATATGAATCATGGTCATTATCAATGTTTAATACATTATTTACATCATTACCAGTTTTATGTATTGGGATGTTTGATAAAGATTTAAAAGAATCCACATTAATTTCAATACCTGAACTTTATCTTAAAGGAGTTAATAATGAAACTTTTAATTTTTTCAATTTAATTCAATGGTTAATTGAAGCAACAATTCAATCAGTTTGTATAACATTTACAATGTTTTACATTTATGCTATACCATCAATAATTGATAATACAACATATCCAGCAGGTGTTATATTATTTTCAGGATTTATAATATTAATTAATACAAAATTAAATTTAATTGAAATGCATAATATAACTAAATTAAATTTAATTTCTTGGAGTGTTTCAATAATTGGATGGATTTTATGGTGTATGTTATTAGTTGGATTATATAAGACAAAGAATAATTCAATTTTTTATGTTTCAAATGGATTATTTGAAGAATTTGGTAAAGATATTAGATTTTGGTTAACAATTTTAATTATTATAATAATTGGAATTTTAATTTCATTAACAATTTATATTATAGTTCATTTATTTAAAATGACTGAAACTGAGAAATTTCAAATTTTAGAGAAGGATAAATATTTACAACGTAAAATGGAGATTGAATCATTTGATATTTTAAAGCAAGGTTGGACATGGTTACATGAATCACAGATTGAAGATAATAAAGAAGATGAAGAAGGATCGAATAAGTACTTTGATTTTAAGAAATTTAAAAATCTGATTAAGAAAGGTCGTAATTCACCATCAAAATTTATTGAAATGCGTAAACGTACAGGCACGATGGTTAACCCTAATGAATTACCACCGAATTCACCAAGTTTAGTCGTATTTAGTTCAAATGATAGATACAACGAAGAGATGTTACCGAGTGGTGAAATAATTAAAATACCTAAAGGTAGTTTAGAGGATGGTGTTAATTCTAGTTTCTTGAATAGAGGGTATAGGAAGTTTTTCAAGAATAGTGGAGGGGGTTATGATAAAGAAGATTTCAATATCGATGAAATATTGAGGGACAGAGAGAGAGGGTTGAAAGAAGCTGGTGAACAATGAATGCAGTTGTGTATTGATTATATAAAAGTTGGAGATAAAGATAGGGTTAAGGTTAAGGCTAAAAATATGAATAAAATAAAATGATATAAAGTAAAAAATAGTAATTACTGAGCCTGCTATAATGATACTCACTAGCTGTTTATAATCTGAGCCTCATTAGCTTATATTATAATCTGATACTCACAAACTCGCTTCGCTCGTTTGTTCGTTCCGCTCGTATACTCACTCACTCACTCATAAACTCGCTTCGCTCGTTTATGAGTTCGTTTGTAGGTAATAATTACCCACACCAAACAATGATAAAGACAAGATGGATAGAGGAGCATAAATATTTTCAAATTTATTAGTTATAGGTAAATTATACTTTAAAAGATGTTTATCCAAAGTATTATTTTTATCAGCATAATAAATTGAAGTTGCAATTGTTGCATTAATAGTAATTAATAATGTATTGAATACAGTGTTAGGGTTTGACTTAATATAATTTGATAATTTAGTATAAGTTGATAAAGATAAACCAATTGATTTATTGATTATTGTAGTTAAAATATAAGTTGAAGTTGAAACAGTTGAGAAAATTAAATTTTTGAAACTATCCAAATAAATTTGGACAATCGATTTACCTGAATTCCCATGATTGTGATGATGTGGAAGATGGTTATGGTTATGCTTATGAGTTGGAGTTGGGTTTGACTTAGCAGGGGTGGTTGTAGATGCAGTGTTTTCATTGACGTCATCTTGGATAGCAGTGGCAGCCGCTTCTGCGTAGGTTTCAGGCACGGCATTAGCGTCAGTGGACGGAGTTAAGTTTGAAGAGTGGTTTTGTTGTTGTGATTGCTTCTTTTGGCCTTTACTCATTGTTGAAGAATTTAAAGTTTGAGTATCTGGTAAGGGTGAATCTAGGGGTTGTTGTTGTTGTTGTTGTTGTTCCTGCTTAGGAGTATTGTCGATGGGGCTTATATCGAGGACACGGTCAGTATATAAAGTGGAAGCACTTATTATAGTCTTGAGAGTGTCGTTGGGTACAAGTGGAGCTGAAGAAAGTACCGGTTGATCTTGTGAGACAGAGATAGATATATCTGTATCTGTATCTGTATCTGTTGGGGAATCCGTTGGGGTAGTTGTTGTAGTTGTACTTGTATTTGATTTACGCCTTGCACTCTTCAGAAAGCTTTTTGTGAAAGATTTCAAAGAGGAGGAAGACGAGTTGGCTAGACTGTTTAAGCTGTTTGTTCTTGATAGTTTTCTGTTTAGGGAATCAGTGGAAGAAGAAGAAGAAGCGTCTACAAGTGAAGATTTGTTTCCTTTTCTGTCTTTGAAGCTGGACTTGATGTCAGAACTGTAGGAAAGAGTACAGAGTGTTCAGGTAGTGCGGAGTGCAGAGAGGAGGGGGAAAAGAAAAGGAGGACAGGTGTGGACAGCTGGGGTTAAATAGCGGGAGTGGAATGGAATGGGTTGGGTTGGGTTGGATTGGACTGGATTAGATTGACCTTTCCCCAACCGGTGAACGGGAACAGCGTCCAGCCCAGCCCAGCGGCAGCCCAGCCGCAGCGGCAGCGAGCGGCACTGTGGCGGAGCTGTCCCTCTACAGGGTCCTTCTCTCCTCTCCCCTGCTGTCCTCTGCTTATCCTGGTATGCTTATCCTTATCCTATCCTATCTATCCTTCCTTATCTCTGCTCCGGCGGGGCACGCACGACGCGGCGGCTGTCGCGAGGGCAGGCCCCGGCGGCTGCGCTGGCTGCGCTGGCCCCGCTGCGCTGGCTCCGCTGCACTGCCGGGAACGGGTGGGGGCTGTGTTAGTGGGCGGTCGGGCGGTGGTGGACAGGGAGCAACAGTAGTACATACATGATGTGCATGGCGTGGTGCGTGGCGGAGCGTAGCCTGTAGCCGGCACGGGCAGCAGGCAGAGAGGCAGGCGGGCCGCAGACGGGGGTTAAGTACTGAGAAGACAGGGTGTGTGTGATTGTGGTTGTGGTGGTGGTTGTGATTGTGTGATTGTGCCAGGAGGCTGAGAGTCGTGTGTTTGCTGCGTGAGAGCACCCGAGACAGACAGACAGACACAATCAGACCAGACCAGCCGCACCCACCAGCCACGTACGCACCAGCCGCTGAGCCACCGAGCCGCCGAGGGCTACACCACCCTCCTCACGTGATAACACCTTACCGCCAAACCCTCCCCGCAACCCTGTGCAGCCCTCTCCCCCGTCGCTGGCGCAATTCGTTGGGCAGTTCGGTCGCGCAGTTTCGTCGTGCTGAGTGGACAATTTTTCACCACCTACTCTATTCATGTTCGTTCGTTGCACTTGTCATACCTTTCTCTCCCAGACCAACCAAACACTAAACACTAAACACTAAACAAGATGGGTGCATACAAGTATATGGAAGAGCTTCAAAGAAAGAAGCAATCCGATGTCATGAGATTCTTATTGAGAGTCAGATGTTGGGAATACAGACAAAAGAACGTCATCCACAGAGCTCCAAGACCTTCTAGACCTGAAAAGGCTAGAAAGTTAGGTTACAAGGCTAAGCAAGGTTTCGCTATCTTCAGAATCAGAGTCAGAAGAGGTAACAGAAAGAGACCTGTTCCAAAAGGTGCAACTTACGGTAAGCCAACCAACCAAGGTGTTAACCATTTGAAGTACCAAAAATCTTTAAGAGTCACCGCTGAAGAAAGAGTCGGTAGAAGAGCTTCCAACTTAAGAATCTTAAACTCTTACTGGATCAACGAAGATTCAACTTACAAGTACTACGAAGTTATCGCTGTCGATCCTTCCCACAATGCAATCAGAAACGACCCTGCTTACAACTGGATCGCTAACCCTGTCCACAAGCACAGAGAAGCTAGAGGTCTCACTTCCGCCGGTAAGAAATCCAGAGGTATCAACAAGGGTCACTTGTACACAAAGACTTCCAACGGTAGAAGACACAACTGGAAGAAGCACAACACCCTCTCCTTATGGAGATACAGAAAATAAGGAGCATAGATTCTCTTACATTTTCTCTTCCCCTACCATTCTTTTTTTGTAGCAGTATAGTATAGTATAGTATGTATCTACCATAATTGCTGTTCTACTCCACTCCACTCCAATCGACCACGTGACTTCCTTTTTTTCTCCCCCTCCTTTTTCTGACTTCTCCACAGAACAAAGTCAGCAGCAGCAGCACCCTCGCCGCACCCGCAATTTACACTTATCGAAACTCGTTCCTGTCGACAGGCAACACCAGTTAGTGGTTACATAGGTTAACAATTTCTTGAAAAAAACTCAATTGACTGCTTGATTCTTTCTCCCCTTCTATCACCAACAATGTCTGAATACACTAAAACTGCCATCCTTTCAGTCTACGATAAAACCGGCCTTCTAGATTTAGCTAAAGGTTTAACTGCAAACAATGTTAGACTACTTGCATCAGGTGGTACAGCAAAATTATTGAGAGAATCTGGTTTCAAAGTCGATGATGTTGAATCAATTACTCATGCTCCTGAAATGTTAGGTGGTAGAGTTAAAACTTTACATCCTGCAGTTCATGGTGGTATCTTAGCTAGGAATATCGAATCTGATGAGAAAGATTTAAAAGATCAGAAAATTGATAAAGTCGATTTCGTCGTTTGTAATTTATACCCTTTCAAGGAAACTGTCGCTAAAATTAATGTTACAATCCCTGAAGCAATCGAAGAAATTGATATCGGTGGTGTAACTCTATTAAGAGCTGCTGCTAAAAATCATTCTAGAGTTACAATCTTATCTGATCCAAAAGATTACCCAGTTTTCTTAGAAGAATTAAATAAAAATAATTCAAATGAAGTTTCACAAGAATTAAGACAAAAATTAGCTTTAAAAGCTTTCGAACATACTTCGGATTATGATACAGCAATTTCAGATTTTTTCAGGAAAAAATATTCTGAAAATGAATCTCAATTGACTTTAAGGTATGGTGCAAATCCTCATCAGAAACCAGCTCAAGCTTTCGTAACTGAAGGTGAATTACCTTTCAAAGTTTTATCCGGTTCTCCAGGTTATATCAATTTATTAGATGCTCTCAATTCTTGGCCTTTAGTTAAAGAATTATCAGCTTCTTTAAATTTACCTGCTGCTGCTAGTTTTAAACATGTTTCACCTGCTGGTGCAGCTGTTGGTTTACCCTTATCTGATATCGAGAAAAAAATTTATATGGTTGAAAATATTGAAAATTTATCACCTTTAGCTAACGCTTATGCTAGAGCTAGAGGTGCAGATAGAATGTCATCATTCGGTGATTTTATCGCATTATCAAATATAGTCGATTTACCGACAGCTCAAATTATCTCAAAGGAAGTCTCAGATGGTGTAATTGCTCCAGGTTATGAACCTGAAGCTTTAAATTTATTAAAATCGAAAAAGAAAGGTAAATATTGCGTTTTACAAATCGATCCAAATTATAATCCTCCTTCAATCGAGAAAAGACAAGTTTATGGTATAACTTTAGAACAGAAAAGAAATGATGCAATCTTCAATTCTTCAACTTTCAAAGAATTCGTCTCTAAAAATACTAATTTAACTGAACAAGCTGCAATTGATTTAACTGTTGCAACTATAGTACTTAAATATACTCAATCAAATTCTGTTTGTTACGCTAAAAATGGTATGGTTATCGGTTTAGGTGCAGGTCAACAATCAAGAATTCATTGTACAAGATTAGCAGGTGATAAAGCAGATAATTGGTGGTTAAGACATCATCCAAGAGTTTTAGAATTTAAATGGGCAAAAGGTGTTAAAAAACCTGAAAAATCAAATGCAATTGACCTTTACGTTTCAAATCAAATCCCTCAAAATGAACCTGAAAAATCAGAATATGAATCAAAATTCGAAATCGTTCCAACTCCTTTATCCGATTCTGAAAGGGTAGAATTCTTGAAAACTTTAAATAATGTCTCATTATCTTCTGATGCTTTCTTCCCATTCCCTGATAACGTTTATAGAGCTGTTAGATCAGGTGTTAAATTTATCGCTGCTCCTTCAGGTTCTGTCATGGATAGAGCTGTCTTCGATGCTGCTGATGCTCATGATGTCGTCTATGTCGAAAATCCAATTAGATTATTCCATCATTAGAAAAGTAGAGTATAGGTATGTTTTTCCTTTTTCTAATACTTTTTACATATTATTATAGTTTATATCTCATAACCTCAAATTTACTTAATTAATAAAAATCAATTGTTAGTATACTAAATATATAAGGAAACAAAAAAAGGAGATCTACTAATAATAGTGGTTATCAGTAATTTAATAACAGTAAGTAAAATACAATAGGTTAAGCTCATTCATTACCAACTACTCTTCTATTTCTTTGTCGAAAAAGTAACTAATGAAGTAGTTGTCGTCCAATGAGGTTTATAAGATCCTGATCCAAAACCAGTATCATTATTATCTTGATGTCTTGGTTGGAATAAACCATCAGCAAATGATGGTAAACCTTTTGGATCAATATTAACATTCTTTAATGAACCAACAACTGCTGGTGCTGCAATTAATGCAATAAAAATAATCATCATTGTATAAAATAAAACAGAATATTTTTTAATCATTCTCTTCCTTAATCTAGCTTGCTTTAATGAATAAATTGGTGGTCTAATTTGTCTATTTGGTTTTAACCAAAATAACATCATTGAATGCCATCTATCAACATATGGTATACAAACTAATGGAAATTGTAAAAATAATAAAACATGACCTAAAACAAAATCACCTGAAAAATGTGATAATTCAATAATTTTTGCACAAAATTCTCTTGATGGTTGTGACCATGCTGCAATACCTAAACCTGATCCATACCATTTACCTGTCCAAAATGCAACATTTGAATGATCATTCTTAAATTCTCTTGTTAACATAAACAGTGTAATACATTTAAATATTAACCTTTGACAATAAATCATTGTAATTAAACCAAGTAACATTCTTGAAAAATTAAAACCTTCTAAAACCCACATAACAACATAGAAAACTATATGAACAATAACTGCAATACCATGTGCAATACCTGCCATAACTGCACCAGTTTTCTTACAACACATACCAAATAATGGACCTGAACAACATGAGAAACCTAAAGTTCCAAATAAAACTCCAATATCAATAACAATTGGTGCTAATGCACAAATAATTAATCTTAAAGTTGAATTAACAACTTTTGCATCACGAACACCAGTTTGTGAATTAATATAAGTAAATGCAACAAATAAACCTGCAGTATAAATTGCACAAGGAATTGTATCAGATATTAAAATTGTTGTTCTATGAGCTCTTGGTGCATCACCTGCTGCCTTTTCAGAATCATCACCAATTGTTTTAGTTTTAAAACCTGTAATTCTTGATCTAGCTAATCTAACATAACCAATCCAAGAATTTCTATGCCATTTAGTATTACCTCTAGATAACCATCTAATATAATCTCTATAATCAATAAAATAATCTTCCCAAGCAAATTGATGAGGATTGAAAATAAATGGTGAAAACATTAATGCAGCAATAATTGTCCAAAACCATAATAAAGCTGGTTGCCAATGAGCAACTGTACCAAATAATAACATTATAACACATCTTGCACCAACATAAATTGTACCTTCAGCAAATCTTGAATATAAAACAGAGAAAGGAATTCTTGAAGTTGCAAAACCTCTACCAGTTGCAATATATCTTGCACCACCAATTGCAACATCATTAACTAAAGCAGTTGAATAAATTTGTGCAACGAAAACTTCAAATAATGGTGATAAAGATCCTAAATGTCTTGCAAATCTGAAAGCCATTTTCCAAATACCTCTTTCAATTAATTCTTGAACTAATAATGGAACAAAAGAAATAAAGAAAACAATAAAAATTGATAATGTATAACGTCTAATCCAATCAATTGCTGGTGCTAAATTATAACAACCTAATGGATATAAAATATCTGTAATTGGTTTATTTTTATCATAAATACAAATAATTGATTCATGAGCTAAAGCATTTAAATTAACTAATGTTAACATAAACATTTGTAATGAAGTTGAAATGAACAGATTATTAATATGGAAACCTAAATGTGCATAATAAAATGAGAAAAATCTATCTAAAGGTAATTGAGTACCTAAATAATAATATTCTCTTGATAACATTTGTTCACCCATACCTGCACCAATTTTAGTTGTAAAATTTAAAATTGATCCAAAACCTAAATCTCTACCTTTACCACATTGATAATATTCACAATGTTTAATTCTACCACCTCTACATAATGCTGTCATACCAGCATAAATATCTTCATTTAAATGTAAACCTTTTTGAGCTTTTGAAACTCCACCTCTTGTTAACATATAAATTGCATTTAAAAAATCTGGATGACCATAATGTAATTTACCACCAATTTGAGCTAAAGTTCTAGCAAATAAAGTACCAAAAGTTTGTTCTTTACCTGCTGCAACATCACCTAAAATACCTGCATTTTCAGAGAAAATATATTCTCTTGCACCAACAATTGCAACAGGATGAGTTGTTTTCATAACTTCTTTTGTTAAAGTTGTTGCATAAGGATTAATATGTTCAATATTTAATTCTTCAAATTCAGCTAAAACAGATCTAATTTTTAAACATTCTTCTAAATAATTATCTTGATTTGCATCAATTAATTGTAAATATTCACCTCTTGAAAAAATAACTGCATGATTTTGATTATCAGATTTACCATCACCTAAAATTGGATTACCAGAAATTTGAACCCTAAATTTAGGTCTTCTCCTTTCATTTGGCATAATTTCACAATGACCATCAATTAAAGCAGAATAAATTCTTGGTTCACCACCTTCTTCAAGTGGAGGTTCTTCATCTAAATAAGCAATTTGTAAATCTGGATAAGCTCTTAATAAAAATTCAGCATTTTCTAATTCTTCTTTCTTAAATTTAGCTAATCTTTGCATTGAAACAACAAATTTAAATTTTCTTCTAGCCATTCTCTCTAATTCTCTTTCTAAACCTTCTGCATTACCACCAAACATTTGAACAATTTCTGGATTTTCAACACGATATAATAATTTAATTGCTCTTGCATAATTCATAAAACCTGAAACTGTTCTATATAAAGTTTGAGATCTTAATGATGCCCAAATTCTAGTTCTTAAAGTATATTCTGGTGCAGCAGATTTAAAACCAATACAATAGAAAGGTAAATCATCAATTTCTTGTTTAACATCATCATCTTTCTCATCATCATCAAATGCAACAGTTTCTTCAGCTAAAATTTTAGTATCTTTAACAAAACAATCCCATTCAACAGGATGTAATTGTTTTAAATATTCTAATAATGTAACTCTTGAAAATTGATCATCTTCTCTAATAATTTCCTTTAATGAAAGTAAAATTTTTTCAGAATAATGAGGAGTGAAAACTGTAAAAGTTGGCATATTATCAACAGGTAAAGGTTCAGGTATTGGAGTTGCTAAAGATTGAGCAAAGAAAGAAATTCTTCTTTCAGCTTCTGAATCTTTTGGGAAAAATTCAGTTTCAAAATTATTATCATCTTGAGAAACGAAAAAAGTTGGAGCTCTTAAAGTACGTTTACCTTCAATTTCAGAAGGAACTTGATGATATAATAATTTTTGAACATGATCAATTGCTAATAAATGTTCTCTATACATTGAAATAACAATTGCATTCCAAACTTGAGAAATTAAAACTTTTGGTTTATATTTAATTTCCATATCAGTTGTTGCTAAAACTTTTGAATAAATTCTTTTAGGTAATCTTGAGAAAATATTTCTCCAAGGTGTTAAAATTGAAATACCTAAATAAAATGATCTACCAACAGAGAAAATTGTATTTGCTAAAATATACCACATATAAGTATCAAGGAAGAATAAAACTAAATCTGTTGCAAGCATTAAACCTAAAGTAATTTTAGCTTGTTGTTTACATAAGACATCACCCCACCATTTTTCACCATGACATCTCATATTCATTGTTGATAAATCTCTAATTGGATCTCTAATTGATAAAATTAAGAAATAATAAGATTCTGCAATTTTAGCAGCAAAAACAGTCACCCATAAAAGGTAAGATAAATATCTATCAATACCTTTTAAAGGTGAAAAAGATGCAGTAAAAGTTAATTGAGGTAAATATCTTCTTGAATTACCTTTCATATAAGAAGTAAATAAACCACCTAATGGCATAACACTTAAATAAACTAAAGTTGCAACACCAATAAAGAAAGAAATAATTGAAACAGCATGAGCAGCAGTTGATTTTGTAGTTAAACCAGCATAACTGAAAACAAATATAACAGGTCCAACATTAATACCTAATAAAATTAATAAATAAATCATTCTTCTAGTTAAATGTTGAGCACCAGGCCAAGATCTTGGTACAAACATCCATTCAAATAAAGTTGCAAAAATATTAATACCAACAGCAACAGTACCACCTAAAGCAGCAGATGCCCATCTTGAAGAAGCTAAAGGTTGATTATTTAAAACTTGAACATAATTATGAGTATATAAAGTTGGAGCATTATAAGCACAATACATCCAATAAATTGAAATATGAATAATCCAAATTCTATTAAAATTTGTTATAATATGTAACCAAGTTCTAGTTTCTTTATAAGTTTTAATAAAAGTTGAAGCCCAATCAATTTCACCTAATTGTAAATATCTATCAGATTGAGGTAAATCAATTAATCTAGTATCACCAACAAACATTCTAGCTAAACCTTGAGGATACCAAAATAATTGATTAACATCATCATAACCAATAATTTTATCATGATCTTTCTCTCTTTTAACAAATCTACCATCAACAATTTCATAAACTTGATCTCTTAATAATCTATAAAGTGGAGTAATTATTCTATTTAAATAATCACCTTCAGGAATTGGATCAATTCTATTTTGACAATTATCAGATTTAAGATAATCATAAGCACATTTATAGATAAAGCAAAGACATTCAGGTGTAAATCTAACTTGATTAGCTTCACCCCAAATTAAAAGCCATAAAGCAATTTGTTGAACTCTTTCAATTGGAGTTAAAGCATTCATTTGAGTTTTCCATCTAAAATCTGCAGCTTCTAAAGAATCATCATTATCAATTTCATTTAAAATTTGTTCAGTATTTTGTAAATCTGATTCATCATTATTATTTTTATTTTTCTTATTTTTTTTAAAGAAACTTTTCTTTGATTTTTTCTTTGATTTTTTAATTTTACCTAAATCAATATTTGAGAAACCTATTCTATCATCTAAATCCATTTGACAAGCAAAATACCATTTTTTATAATTAGCAGAATCACCACCTATATAATCAGCATGTAAACTTAATAAAGCTTGAGAAGGTGTCATTCTTGAAGATCTTGAATCTAATAAAACCATGAAATAATCAAACATATTTCTCATTGAATCTCTTTGGAAACCAAATTTATTACATAAATCAATGAAAACATCTTCAATTTGTTCTATAGTAACAGGAGCTTGATCATCTGCAGTCCAAGCAGGGTAAGGATCTGTTGGTAATGCAATCATACCTTGATCATATAAACCACCTGCACCATAATAAGGAGTTGAAGAACCAGAATGATTTGGATCTGCATAACTCATTTGAGAAGGTGTATAATTATTACCATATTGACCACCATTATCATAAGGGGTACCTGGTATATTACCAGGACCATAAGAAAAATCAGAATAAGTTTCCGGATCATTATGATTTGGTTGATCATAATAACCTTGGTTGGTTTCATAAGGTTCGTAATAACCTTGATTTGGTTGTTGTTGTGGATGTTGTTGTTGATCATATTGATCGTACTGATCGTAATAACCTTGATCATTTGGTTGTTGTTGCTGATCATAACCTTGACCTTGGTCGTAATAACCTTGGTTTTGATCGTAATAGCCATTATTGGCATTACGGTTGTATTGCTCGTCGTGAGACATCTAATAGAAAAAATAGGAGATGAATGTTAGTATGAAAAAATGTTCAGGTGATTAGGGATAAATATTTTTTGAAAAAAAATAGTTGATTATACGTACCTTTATAAGAGGAGTTGACAGTTAGAACAGTTGAAGGTTGAAGGTTGAAGTTTATGATAAGTGCGTGTTATTTATTAGCAGATGTGTATAGATCAAGCGTAAATTCTTGAATTGATGAATATATTTTTTTTTTTTGATGAGGAAAGGTAGAAAAAAATGAATGAGCTAAGTTGAAACTGAACTGACCTTTGACAAGACAGGGTAAACGATGCAGTGAATGAAACTTAGTAAAGATCTGAGAGTCGAAGTTGATGAATGATCTTGAACAGCAGATCTAGTGAATGGATCAAGTATGAACACGGAAGGACGTGGTTTACCTGAAGTCAGACAGATGTAGCGCGTTTGGAGAGATGTCTTGCGAGAAGGACAGTTTACTCTTACGGAGGGAAGGGAGGGAAGGGAGGAAAAGAAGGGAAAAGGAGAGGAGATGAGAGGAGAGGAGAGGAGATGAGAGAAAAAAAGGGAAGAGACGGAACAACAGGAAACAGGTGAAGTGGTGAAGTGGTGGTAAGTGGTGAATCTGTGAATCTGTGAAGGAAAAAGGGAAAATCAGGAGTTAGGGAGCTAAGGCGGCGAGCTGGGAAGCAGAGCGGAACAACAGGGAAGGGAAGCACGGATGGATCTGGCTGAACCTGCGACAGACAGACAGACAGGCAGCGACGCGAAACAGCGAAACAGCGAGGCGGGCACACGCTAAAAATAGCCCCCTGCCGCGCGTCGCGTCGCGTCGCGGTCGCCACGTCTGAAACGAAACAAACGCGTTCGCCGGCACACGTGACCGCGGTCCAGACCGCGGTCCGCAGATCGCCCGGGCCGTCCGGATCGCCCGGATCGCGCCAAGCAAAAATACCGCACCGGCGACTGGCGACCGGCGATTGGCTACCGCCTCGCGCCGGCTAGCGCCGCACGCTGCGCCCCGCAAAAAATGCGGCCGCTGCTTCCGAGGCCGGGTAAGCTATATCTTACCCGACATAGCCGAGCCGACATAGCCGAGCCGAGCCTACCCGACCCGGCCACAACGCGCTCTCGGCTATCTGCCGAGACTACCTAGATACATCTGATTTGGTCTGATATATTATCATCTACATGTACTCTTCTTACACTCACACGCGGTACCGGCGTTGCTTGCTCTTCATCAGGCCAAGCATGCTCTTCTTCTTCCACTGCTCCTCACTGCTCTGCTCGTCCAAATTCTCTACACTCACGTTCTCAAGTGTCGCAAGCACCCGTTCACATTCCTCCATGTACACTTTCACAAGCTCTCTGCTTCCCCCTTCTCCTTCTTCTTCTTCTTCTTCACCGCCGCTACCAATTATCGTCTGTAGGTACTCGTCCGCGTAAATCTCGCTGAGTGGCAACACTCTCTTCTCGTCCATCCGGAATATCTCCCGGATGATGCTGCTCTTCCTTAATAGTCCATATTTACTCATCTTCTCAATGAACAAGAGTCCAATTCTAGGCTCGTTGTTCCAGATTCTCAACACTGCTTCAATGATCCACCGCTCCTTATCGGCTACATCCCCTTCAACGTTCTCCATAACCTTCTTCAACTTATCTCCGAAAACCTTGTTCAAACTTTCCTCGAAAACGGAAAATGACCGTGAACCAATCAAACACACAGACTCGATAATCAATGTCATCACGTATGCTTCCCTATTCACAACAACTTTCTCACCTTCGCTATTCTCATTATCTTCATCGATTCTTCCTCTCAACTTGTCAACTAGCTCAATCAAAGATTCCTCACTCTCTTCAACGTTTTCAAGGTTCATATATATATCCCGGCAAATATCATTAAATGGGTGTTCGTCATGGTTGAATAGGTAATGTGAGAAAAGTTTAAACATATCTGTATTCGTCTCAACATTGGGTTCTTCCGAATCATCATCATTATCATTCTGATCACCACCTTCAACAACGGCTCCTTCATTTCCAACAATATCTTCCAATTCTGTTTCAAATGGATTGTTTGTATATTTCTCAGAAAATTCTTTACCGAAAAATTGACTATCAAATTCAACCAATTCTTCTCTGTTCTTCAAAGAAAGATTAACAAATTTCTTGAAATCAGCTGGTAATGTCTTATCACGTATAAATTTATAATTAGTAACTAATATTTCTTTATGGATAACATTTTTAATAAAGAAAATCTTAGGATTGAAAATCTTCTCCTCACCAAGTTGAATAACATCAGTAATCCATTCTTGCCATTCCCATTCAAATTTAAAATTACTAATTTGCATCAATAACCAATTCACAAATTTAACAATATTCTCAAATTCAAATTTCTCAATATTATCATAAAAATAACGGAAACTATCTCCAACAAGTTTAGAGAAAACTAAACTTTCATTACTATTACCTTGAGTCTTCTTAACTAATGTCCAATCTCTACCACATGTATCAGCAATCAATGATTCAAAATAAACAAGTGGTAAATCTTCTTCTAAACCTGGAATCATAAATATAAAATTCGTAATTGTCTCTAAAACAATCTCTTCAATCTTCCATGTACTACTATACCCTTGCTCATATTCATATTGAATCTTTCTAGCTGAATGAATCATATCTCTTTTAGTATTCTCTTCAAGTTCAGTATTACTTTCAAGCATCTCAATTAAATTCATATCTTCACCTTTCTCATTTAAATCTTTAATAATTAACAATTTATCTAATGATGAATTAGGTTTACAAAACATCTTCTCATTGAAAAAATTGGTAAAATTGATTAAATTCCTTGAAACTGTAACTCTATTATATTCCAAATTAATAACAAAATCATTGATTAAATCATTAACAAGTAAATATTCATATGTTCCTTCATCCGGTATCGTCTCTATCCCTAATTCTTTCCTCATACTTTCTTGCTTGAAAATACTTATCCTGTACCTTGGATATCTCCATAACTTGTCAGAAACTGATGCCAATTTTATCAAATTTTTGTATTCATCAGTATTCAAAACGCTGAACTCAGGTATCGAAAATCTTCCAATTTCATGCTTATCAAACTCAACATTAACATTAGTTTCATCGTCAACTTCAACTTTACCTTCCTCATCTCCATCTTTCATTTCTTCTTCAGCGCCTTCATTCGCAGTCTTCCCCTTTTGCTTCATCACCATCTTAATAGATGGATCAATCATCTCTCTAATGTCCTTAAAAATCCTCATATCTTCTAAATATGCTTCAACAACACCTGGAAGCTTCTTCATCACTTCTGATACGGCAATACATGTTTCAGAATCTTTGATCGGTTGAAATTCATCATCTTTGACATCTCTCACTTGGAAACTTTTAGCTATACCAATACATTCCTTCAATTGAGCCTTTATATCTTCATCATCTTTAACATTGACCAAGAAATATGGTAAACTAATCAGAATTTCATTGAAAAGTAATTCAGATAATGGTACTCTCTCCTCTTGATTCGCTTGTAATTCAACAGCATATTCTAATAAAACTTTAACAATCTCAATAACAGAACTTATATCTTCAATTATAGGATTCAATAGTGCAAGTAATCTTAAACATAAAATCAATCTATTCCATGATTCAACTAAATTCATTTGTCTTTCACTTTCTTCAACAATCTTATCCTCATTATCATCAGACACAACACTCTTTAAAACTTCTTCAATCCTATCCTTTAACCATGCAATAAAATCTCTACCAATCTTCTCATTCTTTGCATTACCTAATAAAATCAATCCAGATAAAAGAACACTCTTATGTGGCATTTCCACTGTTAAACTACCAAGATATTTCATTAAATTAGAACTAAAATCACTATCATTCCAATAATAAGCCATTGTCTCACTACAATCATCAAATAATGATCTAGTAACCATAGGATAATCACCGAGTGTAGATAACTCATAACATAGTTCATAAGCTTTCTCAACTTCTGCACTCAGTTGCATTCTCCTTTGTCTCTTCCTACCAGACTCATAAGATGATCCATCATGCACTTTATCACTCGATAATCCATCCTCAATTGTTTGAATACGATCAACGTCAGCGGCAACGTCAACGTCAACACTCTCGTTGTTGTTATTGTTGTTGTTCGTATCAAGGTGATTATCAGCATCCATGTCACCGGTCATCAAATGTGGTGGTAATGCATCAGTTTCTTGATCCATTTCATCCCTTGGATCGTAATCTTCAGGCTCATCATCACGAGCTCTCTTCCTACTGAATTCTTCAGACATTTTTTGCCCGATTGATTAACGTGAAAGTAGAATAGGTTTCGACTGTTTGATTGCTGCTAGTTGATTTTTTTCACATTGACGATACCAGTCGCTGTGAGGATTTAGAAAAAATCAGGGCGGGTGCTCTAAGCTACCAATACGTTTCGCTTTTATACATACAAAAGAATAGTTATTCTAATTAATTACATTTCAACACACATCTTCATCTTTTTCTTCAACTTATCATACTTTCTCTTCAAAACTTCCATCTCCATTTTCAAAGACTCATTCTCCCTTTCCATCAATTCTTTCTCCAATTTATGCAATTTCTCACTCTCTGAAAGATAATTTAACTTAATTGAAAGCTGTTGAACTTGACTTTTCTCAACTAATAACTGATTACGCAATTCAGCATCGTCTAAAGATTCTTGAGATTGTAATAATGTCTCCTCAATTATATACCTTTTCTTCCTTTCCTCATTCAACAATTGAGCTAAAGTTGTTATCGTTGCAGCATATCGCGTACTTTGCTCAATATCTTTATCAACTTCAACATCTCCGTTATCTTTAAATTTGACTCCACGTATTAAAGGTTTTAAATTGTTTTCAATCAGATTCTCATTCTCAATTTCAGTTTTCTCACTCTCTGTTGTAATAGTCTCATCTTTTAATGAACAATTGGAATCTTTCTCCCTTAAACGTTTCGCATTTTGCTTTAGATTATCTTCAAGTTGAATTTCTCTAGAAACGGAAGATGCAAGTTCATTAGTTACAAGTTCAAGTTCTTGTAATAATTGAGAATTATCATTTAGCAAACCACACTGTTCAGGTGTAAATCCACTAACTGGAGTAGATAATCCTAATGAAACAGGTGATCTTGGCTCACTTGAGAAACTTGATCGCTCCTTGTTAGATGTTGGTGTCTCTAAGCTCACAGTTGATTTGGAGATTGGAGTTACTGTTCGTTTATTCAGATTTAATTTGGAAAGTGAGTTTTCTCTGTTACTCATATTGATAGCATCCGATTTCTTTATAGGAGTTGAATTATTTGATTCAAGACGAACACTCATATCAACAACTTCATTTTCTCTTATAGGAGATCTTACATTATCAATTGGTTTATCAATGAACTGCAATGGATGAGTACCACCTATTGTAGCAGAAGAGGTTTTGCCTGATGTATCTTTTTTCTCAAAGGTTGGAGCATCATTTTCATTTTCATTAAATGAGGCATTGATAGTAATTTTATGAACTGAATCGGTCAGTTCGGAGATGGTGCTCGTATTAATGCCCTGGTTTGCGGATTTCGTAGTGTTCCTCTGCATGTTAGAGTCAGTGCTATGTACAGGAAATTCATTGGCAGAATAAAAGACAGTTTGTTGAGTAGAATTGTTTCTCAAGCCATACACTTGTTTCTGATTTTGATTCAAATCTTTTTGATTCAAAGAGTCAAAAGTTACTATGGATTCAATATTTGATCTCGGTACTTGATTATCCCTAATTATGTAAGTTTGTGATTTCAAAGGAGATGAATGTTCAAGTGACATAACTTCATCATTCTTCTCTGTTTCAGTTACCATTGTTTCATCAACTTCAGGATCACTCCAAGTGGAGAAATCAATTTTCTTGATAGTTTTAGCTCTTTTAGGAGAATCATCTATATTCTGAGGTATATTATCATTATTTATTGAATTCTCCTTCTCTTCATCATCATTGTAAACTTCAATTTCAGGAGTTATTCGTTGCGCCGTATTAGCTGGTCTTGGTTGTATCACCTGTGAAGAGTTTTGAAGCGACATTGATCTAGGACCATTGACAGCTTGTAATGACATAGCTCTTGGGCCGGGTGGAATATTTTGCATTCGTTGGTTAGCACCATTTGATGTGAATGGAGATGGTTGTTGCATTCTCGAGTAATCATAAGGTGGCATTACTCTAGTTGGCATACCTTGAGATGTAATATGTTGCGGAGGTGGCATTCCTTGAGGTGGTACTCCTTGAGGTGGCATTCCTTGAGGAGGCATTCCTTGAGGCGGCATTCCTTGAGGTGGCATTCCGTGAGGTGGCATCCCTTGAGGCGGAATTCCTTGAGGTGGAATTCCCTGAGGTGGCATCCCCTGACGATATCCACCATACCTTGGTTGGTTCATCGCCTGTAAACTCATAGCTCTAGGTGGCGGTATTTGCTGTTGCTTGGCAAGCATTGCAGCAGCCATTTTCTTTTGATTCATCTGTGCTTTCCTATAACTTTCACCTGTCATTTTTTGACCTTTATTAGTGGTTTGTATCAGTGTTGGTATATAAGGCGTCGAATCGTTCAATCCGAAAGCACCAATACGATCTCCTCGCAAATGTTTAATGTCATCAAAAGATACTTCGTTTTGAGATACATTAACACTGACATTACCATCACCGTCATCTTCATCGTCTACATAGCTCTTACTTTTTGATTTCTTGTCATTGGAGTGGCCCCCGCCACCCAGTCTCCCCCACTGTTTCTTCATAAATCTGTTCACAGTGGAAGTAGTTGTTATTGATGAATTGGAGTTTCTACGCTGTCTAGTTGAAACTAAAGACTGCGCTCGGTAACTTCCACTCATAGCAGATACAGAAGACATGTTCGGATTGGAATACATTTGATTCTGGGAAGGGTAATGTTGTGGTGGATATGGATTTCGTTGTGAAAAATGTTGATGTTGTGGAGAAACCGGTGGATAATTTGGGTATCCCGTTGGGTATCCTGCGCTGTTACCTGAAGGCAGTATCATATGTGGTTGATTTGGAGCTGGGGGATATCCGTTATACCCATATTGTGGCTGCTGCACATAGTTTGGGGTTGCCATTTGACCACTAGCAGAAGGAGTTTCGTGATTGATGTCGATGAAAGCGGTTTGATCTATTCCCTTTGGATTTCGGGTTGACGCAAAGGCGTAAGGACCATTGGTTGCAGCATTCATGCCCGTCTTGGGTCCTGCAGCACCCATTGCAGCTTCCATCTTGAGTCAGAAGCCTTGGCAGAAGCAGAAGAGTCGGATTCTGTCCGATCAGACAAGTTTCCGTATTCAATCAGAGAAATCTGCAGGCACAGAGATGAAAACTTTAATTTGGCCCAGCAGCCTCCCGCGCTGCTGATTTCCCGCCCGCCCAGCTCGCTTCGTTCCCGCTCCGCTCCCGCTCCCGCCCAGGGCCCGCACGAATGTTGGACACGTCCGGTGTACAGTAAGTACGTCTGTTTCTAGTTATGTTATACACGAGATATCTAGCTGCTTTGTGTTCACATCGAGGGGCTGAAACCGGTGTCATCAGTGTCACCAGTGCCACCAGTGCCATTAGCCCCAGTGTGTACCTCCTCCTTACCGCTAGTTTGTCCAGAGACAGCGAGCGCCAAAGCCTTTGCACGTTCTGCCAGAGAACGCTTGTCGACTTGATCGGTGACAAGCCGTCCATGCTGAAGCATAATGTGAGAATCTACCTTGGCGACGTACTCTCCGTTTTCGTTGAACACGAGCTCTGTTCCCACAAGCTTGGACCATTCCCCCTGTAGTACTGCATCTTTAGTTTGAAATAGAGGCTTTTCACGCTCCAAGCCCGAGACTCTCAAACTGTTCACAGAAGTTGAAACACCGGCCTTGTTCTTATAGTCAATGGACTCTTGCAACTCATTTTGTTGATTACGGTTTCCACTTGCTGAAAACTGTGACTTCATCGGATCAGTGTCAGCATCAAACGATGCAGCACTAGATGGGAACACAATATTGACATAAAACTCATCCTCTTCTTCTCCGTCTTCTTCCTTCTCCTTCCCTTCATCAATCTCATTCTTTATATTTACTACATCTCTTCCTTTTTCTTCCTTTTGCTGCCCCCCATTTTCTGTTGCTGCATCTTCCTTTTCACCGTGATCTTTCATTTCGGTAGCATCATCTTTTTGCTTCACTTCACTTCTACTATTTTCAACATCCTTCATTTCAATATCACCATGTTCAGAGTTTACTGCGGTGCCTCGCATGGTTTTGGTTTACTCTCTGTTGCTCCAATTGCAATTTTCTCCTGTATTCAATGTCTTCATTGCTACCAGGTTCAAATTGACTCGTTGCAAAATGCCAATCCATTTCTACACCATGAGTTAAAAAGCTTGTTTCCGCATTCATAAACATTGACCAACCGTCATTTTCATCACGCTTATAGCCATCAAGCGAACAAGTTGATCCACCAATTCTAGTAGTCTTAGAATCACCACCATCCTTCTCTTTCAAAAACTCACGCGTGTTTTTATAACCCATCAACGCCATACCTAAAGATATTTTGGTTGCTGCATGTGTAACAAGAATAATACTTTCAACGTTTGGATACTTGGATTCAAACTTTGGTATGAATTTTACCCAAAATTCTTGACATCTAGCAAAGATATCTGCCTCCGATTCACCTTTAGTATCGGGCAGAACAGTGGCCCAATCCCACTCCATAGAGTCTGGAACCGTAGAAAAGAAAGTGTTCAAAATCTTGTGATTTGCGGGTACAGGAACAATAGGTCTATTCGGTTTGAACCACTCACCAATACCTCTTTCCAAATGAATCTGCAAACCAAGTTTCTCAGCAACTGGATTGATAGTTTCAACACATCTGTAAAATGGGGAAGAAAATATCAATTCTGGAACCGGTAGATTTCTTTCAGGTAAACCATTCGTGAGAAACTCGGCAAGTTCATGAGATTGATCAACACCATGTGGTGCCAGACACGGATCACTGTCGATACCTGTTGGAGGTGGTAAACGTTGGGCCTCGGGAAGCCAATTGGAACGGTAACCGTGACGAACAATATATATAGTTTTCAAAACCATAACTCAAACTAACTGCTCTGCTAAGGTTGGTTATGTATGGCTTCTGTGAAGAAGTGACAATGTGTAGTGATGATCTCACGACACGGGAAAAACACACAAAATAAAACAAAGATGGTCAGGATTGTGATCACGTGTCTGTATTTACTGTTTGGAGAAGTGATCCACCAATAATGATACAATTATAAGTCATATAGTGGTACTACGTAGCCATATTACAAGTAATACAATGAAAATACACAGTTCAATTAGAAATTCAACTCTATTTGGTCTTTTTAGCTTCCTTCTCGATAACAGGTGCTTTTTCTGATTTCTTTTCGCTTTCTGCAGCCAATTGCTCGTTAGACTTCAGTTTGTCCTTCTCCTTTTCAAGTTCATGCAAAAACCACGTTACAGAAGCCCATAAACAGAGAGCAATGATCAGCAGATTGAGAAAGTGGATTGATTCGGTGGTCACCACCATCCATATTAAGGACAAGGTTAGCATCACAAATGAAACATGTGTCGCAGTAATTAAGGCTGGGTTGGTCCCTGGTTGAAAGACGGACTCCCAAAGACTAACAAAAAAGCTAGACATTGTCTTTTTGCAGTATCGTGGTTTATGGTTGCCTGTTGTAAAGACAAATGAGGGCAACCGGGATCAAATATTGTATTTTTTCTAGAATTCTTGACAAGCCGAATTTGATTTTTTTAAGCTCTACTTACAATCGGCTTGGTCATGCACTGGGTGTTCTCTTCTCTTCCAACTGGACAGTTAAAATTGTTAACCACTTATGGCAGCAGGTTTCGAGCCAAAAAATCCTGTAAAGTTAGATCCTCCTAAAGATGACCCTTTGACAATGGAACAAATCGCTCAATGCGATGGTGAACGCAATAAATGCATGTGGATCGCAATCAAAGGAACTGTATTTGATGTCACCAACAATACCAATGCGTATGGTGTTGGTAAAGGATACCATGTATTTGTCGGGAAAGATGCATCCAGAGCTCTTGGTAAAAGCTCGTTGAAACCAGAGGATGTGGATCCAAAGGTTAGTTGGGATTATAGTTCCTTGGACGAAAAGCAAATGAAAACATTGAACGATTGGTACACTTTTTTCTCCAATAGATACAATATTGTTGGCAAAGTTGCTGACCTTCCAAAGAAAATCGATTAATTTTGCATCTAATGTATCTATTCATCAAATGCTTGCTGAGTTTAATTTATCGGTGCCTGCCAATCAAAATCGTACATTCATTTATCTAAATATAGAATTCATACAAAGTTCTATCGTAATTCATTATATACAAATCCGCTTGACAACATTGTCAAAATCATCCGAACACCATTCTCTGGCTCTCTTATCAGTCCCATTCCAGTCACCAGCAACGACACTTTGCAGTGCTAATTTTTTATATCTCTCATATAAATCACTGTTCCTCTTTTTATCGATTAAATCTGTCTTACATTCAATAAATCCTAATAGACCATACGATCTGATAAGCAAATCTGCACCGTTTTCAAGTCTCAGTACTTTTTCAAAGATGTTGATGATGTTCATCTCCATAGCTTGATTCACATATGGTGAATTTGAAAGGTTGAGAAGTGTCTCAAAAACATCATTTCTCCTTAAAATTTTGATATCATCATTACTTGTTATAGAACTTGAAATTGTAGTTAACATCCATGATAAATTTTTGTAAAAGTCATGGTCAGAACTCAAGGATTTACTTCCATGCTCATCTTTGAGGAAGTTGACTAAAATCGTCTTGTACATTGGAAGCTCATAATATCTAAACTTAGATCCATTCAAAATATATCTATATGCTTTCTCATATAGATAATGACCTGGATTGGCCAAAATTGGAACCAAATAGGATAAGACTACAAAAAACATTTTCGGAATTGGCTCAACGGTTGAATCAGTAATCTCTTGTTTCTTGGATTCCATTGTATATAGCAAGTTTCCAATCAAAACTTTGAAAGCTGATCTTTCCTTGAAAGTCGTTAAACCTGTGCTGTTATCAGTATCAGAATGTTCAATTTTATCAGACTTTTCTTTTCTCAGCTCTATTTTCTTGATATCTTCTTCAATATTGATATAAATAGATCCTAGTAATTTGATGGAAATCTGCTGAACTTCTTCACAATCATGTGCTAAACCACAGAAAATAAGTTGAAGTAAAGAGTTATCAATAAGAGCACGAATATTTATCTTGACTAAAGCTTCCTGGATATTGAAAAGATCTTCGTTGTTGATTATTAAAAGTAATAAAAACTCTAAATCGTATCTTAATGAATGATTGCATTCAATATCATCCACATTTTTAATGGTAAAGAATTCTTCCAATTTTGCTATATCCTCATAGTACGAATCAAACTTACTACTGAGATCGGGTATTGCTACCGTTCGCTTGTTCGGAGAGTAAAACTTGACAGTATTTTCAATCATGGTTTTGTTCAGATTGACAGTTAAAGCATCACTCACACCAGGTGTATCAATGATGAAGCTTGGATATTCAGTCTGGCCGTCAGATGTTTCAAAAATATAGTCGGTGATTAAATCCCAGTTGGAAACATATTGAGCCCAACTTTCTTTATTCTCATTCTCTAATTTCTTAAGTAAGTCTTTTAAAACTAAATCGGCTGGTTTATCAGTACCTTTATAAATCTTGACAACTTTCACAGTGGCATCAACACTTGCTGTTTGAATGATATTCAATTGGAATAAGGCAGAAATATTGAGTGCAGTGAAAAACCTAACTTCTTCGGAACTTATATTTTTTAGCAGCACATTGTTTTCATTGACAAGTAAAATGTTAACAAATTTAGTATATTCTACAACATTTTTTGACCCTGTTTGAATTACCCAATAACAATATTTCAGAACGTCAACGTCTTGAATCCAAGATTTTGAGAAAATTACTTCAAGTTGAGAGTTCAACATCGCTTTTGGAACATGCTTCCAGATTGTAGTTAATGATTTGGTCAAACATAATAAGAACTCTCTGAACATATCGCTCAACTCTGTCGTTTCTGCAAACACTTTTGTTATGTATAATGTTGCACGGTACAACCAAGATTTGATAATCTCAAACTCTGGATCTTTCGCATACAATGCAAATATAACAGAAGTCATCTCCGGAGAGAAAATTAAATCAGCAACATTACTGACCTCATTGAAACCAATTAGTTGTTCTATTAGTTGTCGGATACTTTCAAATGATTCAGTTGTTTGTAGTTGTAGATTAATAGAAGAAAGATAAAGATTTAATAACTCACTGAACGTTCCAGTTTTTATCATTTCATCAATTTTTAGCAATGCAAACTCGAAAAGCCTATTCTGTAAATCAGAATCATTAACAGCCAAGAACTGAAGAAATTTGAACCCATCAGGTGTATAGCAGATTGTGTCATATAGCTCAGTCAATCCATTTCTGATATTTAAAGCAAGAGACGAATCTTTAGTAAGTGCACTTTCAAAGATGGTGTAGCAGAGCGCTTTGTCATCTAGCTTCTTCGTCAAGTCAAATACATGATTGATCTCCTCAGAGCTAAAAACACTAGATTTAATTAATAACACAAAATGTTTTTGAATGCTAGAATCAACAGGTTGTATCTTTTCCACCAAAGAAATGATTTTGTTGTTTTCAATGACCCATTTATTTTGTGTTGTATGAACTAAGAGAGAGTTTAAAAGCTTAGAATCGTTGACTTCATCGAGGAGTGCCGAAACTTGTTCAGCTGTTAGTACCCAAACGTACTCAACTGCAATTTTATGACTATCTACTGAATTTTCTAGGAAAAGATCAACCACTTTGGTACGCAAAGTCATTTTATAATCACTGTTAACTGTAGATTTCCATACTGCTCTAAAAATTTCATTCAAAAGCAATAAAACAAAATGTCTTTTGGTCTTTATAGTCGGATTTTCCGTTTTTTTGAAAAAATGAATCCAGTATTTTGCTTGTAATAATTGAATATCTTCTAAATCCAAAGTATGCTGCATAATATAGTTACCATAAACTGTTACTAAATCAAGCAGATTCTCTTCAACTTTCGAAAGCTCATATTCCGAGTTGACAAGCGTTTCCAACCTACTTAGCACCGCAACAATTTCCACTTCTGATTTGACAACTATGCCGCCAAGTTTATTTTTCAGTTTATTTATTGGAGTGAAAACGATCGATTCAAAATTGGTACAGTGATCTTTAAAAGAAACGGCAGATTCAAAAGTTGTCTCGTTAAAGTCCAAGCCAACCTTTAAATATTTTTGCAAAACTGCGTTCATTAGATAGTTTGACTCACCTAGCAGAAATAGTAAAACACTAAAGTATTTGATCCAATTAATAACGTCCTGCTTTACGTTTTCATCACAAAATGTAGCCTGTTCACAAAGGACAACATAAAACAAACTCAACCTAGATTCTGAATTGCTTTCAGCAACAAGTTCGGTAACTTGATCATAGTATTTATATGGTGTCTTAACAGCTCTACTAGTTGCTTCATCTATCAACTTGCAAACGTGCTCAATAATAGAGTCATCAAGTTTCAGCAATGACAATACTAATGCCCAAGATTGATTAAACTTAATATTTGTGGTTTTGATCAGTGAATCTTCAAATACTAATGAGTCATTTGTAAATTTTCCTAAAACTTCAACAACATTTTCAACTAAACTAGAATCAACAACCCCCTCATATTTCAAATCCCATGGCAGCTTGGCAAATGATACAAAAGTTGAGTTTTTAGCACCTTTAGTGATATTCCACCATTTGAGTTGCCTAACATTGGAAGTTATCTTCAAATAAGAATTGAGAAGCAAAATATCAATATTCTCCAATTTGACATTATCCTTTTTCACACCAGATCCATCATCTGATAATCCAATAATTGAATTAAAAGATCCAAGCTGAAGTGGTACGGAAATGTCTAAAACGTCGTTGTACACTTCGGCAGCCTTCATATAATTGAGTAATAGCAACTTGTTGACTTTCTCGGCAGAAAGACAGTCATTAGTGACACCAACAAATACAGTTGGATCTGGTAATTTGAGGGAGCTAATAGAGTCAAAGATTTCGGTTTTCAAATGGTTGAAAATAGAAGTATTTCCAAAAGTAAGCAAAGAGTTAAATTTCTGAAATTTTTGTAGAACGGAAACTATTAACTGTGTAGTCAAATGTCTTATCAAACGTTCCTTTGCAGTTAAACCTTTTGTTAGGGATGATCTGTTCAAAGGTGATGGGCATATAACTTCAAGTAACAAATTTGGGTTATAGATATTCAAGCTATTCAACGGAGTAGTAGGATTAGCATCAATAAAAGTTTTAGTGTAGTCAATAAACGCTTTTGGAATAGGTAACTGAATAATCTTCGTCAAAAGTAAAGTTTGACCCATATAGAATGAAGTGAGTTTCGGATCATGTGATCCATTGGATTTAAATAAGTATGATGTATATGGTGCAGTAAGTTCTGGAATCTTCATTAATGTAGCAATAACAAGCTTTGAATGCAAAGAATTTGACCAGGGATGAAGAGATGTAAGAGCTGTATAAATAATCTTGTTATTGATTTTAAACTTTTTGTCACCAATTTCAATGGAAACACCAGAGCTTGTCTTCTGTGATAAGTTAGAGTCTGGAATATTTGCAAACCAAGTGCGGTAATCATGAAAGACAAGTCCATGTTCTTCATCAGTCATAATCTTGAGTAGTAAATTATGAACCTCATCCTTCACATCTTCTATAGCATAAAGATCTATCAATTTTGAAAGAGTAAAATCACCGATAAGTTTACACTTTGTCATCTTTCTATATGTCACTTCATCTAGTATTTTAATGTCAATAAAATAGAGAGTGTTTTTTATTATTTTGGTATTGTCAAGCTCATTGATAAATTTAAACCAGTTGGAGTTAATTTTCTTATAATTTGATAGAAGATCAGATCTCGTCAAAGGAGAAGCATTAGAACATAGTGCAATCCAAAATAATGACATGTGGTGCCTCACAGTTAAGTGAAATTTTCCCTGGCTAACTAGTCGAGCGGTGGATTTTGTTGGATGCATCATATCTGGGAGAGATTTAAATGTTAGATCAAAATGATCTAGAAATTCATCCACAAAAGTACCCGAACTAAAGCTAACAATAGCTGTTAGAAGGTCCAGTGCTGGATTAGCAAGATTGAAGTTATCTGGAGAAAGACATCTGTAGAAAACTTTAATATTGTGAGCTGAAATGATCTCGACTATAAGAGGTTTTATCAGAGGATATAGTTCTGGGGATTTATCTGCAAATTTTATGAGCTGTGTTAAGTTCCTGTTGAGGGAGGAGAGCGATGCATGATCATTTGTTGTAGCACAGAATGACTGTATTTGAACTAGAGATCTGATATTAACTGATGCAGAAAGAAAATTTGAGATTTTGGAGACCAATTGTTGAGTGCTTTTGGGAGAATCGTTTTCATATTCAAATGAATCTACGATTTCTCCTAATTTAATTGCAGCATCAGTGCTCACGTTACTTGAGTATTTTGAGCCTTCCATGTAATTAACAGCTAAACTTAAATATATTAATTAATGTCCAGTTACTCAATTATTTTTTTCACTTATCTTAATTCATGGTGAGTCGTTTTTAAGGTAAAGAAAAAAAAATATTTAAAGGAACACCAAATTTTCATGTCGAACTTTTCACCGGGTCACGTGCAGCTTTCAAAAGTAGTGTTATGATTTCAGTTTTGGCGTTACGCTTTTGTTATGAAGAAGAACAGCAGTTTCCTTTCATGAGATAAACCGCTCATCAAGATGATCTTGGGAGTAAAAAGGAAGCGTAGAGCGGGGTTGGATGCCAAAGATATTCCTGGATTTGCGAAATGGATCACGGCCGAAGTGTATGTTGACGACAAGATTGCAGAAGGATGTGTGGAATCACTCGCCTTGAAAATGATCGGGTACAGTGATTGGATCAACGATGCTATAAAAGATATATGTGAAGATGAGGGGACCTTATTAGAAAGTCCAGTTAAAGACATGTCACCATTACGAGAATTACGGCAACGAGAAGTGGAAGTGATGAAGGAGACAACTAGTTTGATGACCACGAGTAAAGTTGAAGAACCGGAATTTAATGATTCTTTTGAATTGATTAGTAGGGATATACGGCGTTCTTATGCTGCTAAGCAAAGAGAAAGTATTAAGACAGCAGAAGATGAGATCAAAGAGCTATCCAAACTAATTGATGGAGATATTGGACTTTTCAGCGATGAAGATGAAGAGCAGGTGTTAAATGATGATATTGATGATATAGACGTTTTCGACAAGATTGAGGTTGCACAAGTTCATAAAACGAAGCCAGTCTCACCGATCAAATTCAGTGAGATGCCAAAGATTGAGCCGCTAACTCTCCGAAAGAAAAAGAAAAAGAATGTAGAAAAGGAAGTGACATCTTATAAGAAAATATATCACAATGATGAAAGTGAATGTGTTGCCAACTCGAAAATGAAGAAACTTGAAGTCAAGACCACTGAAAAGCTAAATGTACGCAGGAAGGAAGAAGCAGTGTTGAAGTTGAATCCTTTACCAAACACATTCTTCAGCACGCCCGATGCGGACGCATCTGCTGACGAGCCTACTATAAAGGTGAAAAGAGTTAAACCAGAGACAAGCTCTACGACACCGCTTCCTTCAAGCAAAAACAAAACTCCTACTACAGCTCGGAGTGGTGGTACTAGTGGGAACATTCCTCTAGCGAGGAGATCCCTTAAGTCTGATGCACGTACTGATTTGACTGGTGTGTATGGGCACACAAAAGATAGCGTTAACATGCACGGCCTCACAGCGGACACTCTCTTAACTGCAACAACACCGCTTTTGCATGCTATGACATTAGGGTACCGTTCTCCACGCAAATCACAACGTCCGTCACGCTTGCCACTTCGTGTGTCGCAGGCTTCAGCGCCTGGCACTGCGACAGCTACAGCAAGAACTACAGGAACGTCAACATCAGCGTCAACTTCAGCTTCAGCGGTAGCAGCAGCTACAACAGCTACCACAGCCTCTAGTGTCTCCTCTGTCTCGCCTGTAAAGCTCCCTTGGACGCACCCGATCCGACTCAAGGCACAGCTACGGCGGCAGCAGCAGCCAGGCGCCGACCCGGTGAAGGTGTTTGGACCCTTGCCGCCGCTCCCCGACCTGTAGCTGGTATGTAGATGCAACTTGTAGAAGCAGTGTATGTATGCGATATAGATATACCCCGAGACCAAGAACCAGGAACCAAAAACAGGTCGCGGTCACGTGTCTCAAAGCGTGCGCGCACGTGACCCGAGTACACCAGCCACTCTTTTGTTTGCACCAGCCGCGCGTCCAAATGCGGCAGGAGCGCGAAAACCCTGGCGCTTTTCGCGTTGCCGTGTTTGCGTTTGCGTTCGCATTTGCGCTTCTGCGCTTGCTGCTCTCAGCTGCGTCTCAGGTTGCTCTCGCAGCAACAGAAAAGAGACTGGCAAGAGGACAATCTCTGTCTGGCACAAAGCTCAGCACAGCTCCGATCAACACATCCGCCACAGCTTGCTCCAGCTCTGCACTTCACTGCACGTCTTACCTGTCCTGCAAGGCACATCCCGCTACCATTTTACCCCTTGATCTCTCGCAGATGGATCTCCAGGACGAGAACATCCCTCCACTCACTCACACTGCCGGCGCAGCAGCTGCAGCAGCATCCAAGATCGACCGTCAATCACCCCAGCATCACAGTTTGCAACATTCACAGTCACAGCCGCAAGCGCACCAGCAAACCCAGGGCACGAGCGCTCCAGGTAATTCTATATTGAATTGTGTCAATCATCCGCTGCCTAACAGAGTCCCCTTTTCTAATCACGCACATAGTATATCAAATCAAGAGTATTTATCTGTATCTGGAGCAACAACTGGTTCCAATGCTGTACCCGAAGGCACTTCAACTACACGTCATTTGAGAGCAGTTTCAGGTGTCACTATGTTCTCACCTTTCCAAACGCGTCGTCGGGTTGAAGTACACGATGAGAACAACGAAACTGTGAATGAGACAACAACAAATGATATGGAGAATGATAATGAGATTGAAAATAATGAGACTTTAACTGATATGAACAACGCCATGATGATATCTGACGTAAATAGGCGCATGTCTCTCAAACGTCGTCCCCCAACAGATTTGCATGATGAAAACAAAAGAGTACGCTTGGAAGATAGTGTACTGCACGCAACAGAAAATGATACCATAAGAGGCAGCATCAGCAATTCCACCAAAAACAGCAACACCAATAGTACTACTTACCCAAATATGCACAGCCACAATGTTGAATTGATATCCGACACCTCAATTGAAGAAGTTGAAGAAAAAGAGAATTTTGGTGATGATAATGCTGATAATAATGATGGTGAAGAAGGAGGAAATAAAGGGGAAAGTAATAGAAATTCGAAAGAGAATCAAAAAATAGAACTTGGGAAGAAGAAACAGCTGAGTGCACACGATGAAAGGCGAGAAGCACTTTCACAACTTCAATACGATGATTTGGATCTCGAAGATGCAGATGATCCACTTATGGTAAGTGAATATGTAGAAGATATTTTCAAATATCTTTATGAAACGGAAGTTAAAATGTTACCGGATCCAAATTATCTACAAATGAGAACGGAGCTACGTCCGAAAATGAGATCTATACTTGTTGATTGGATGGTTGAAGTTCACCTTAAATTTAAACTTTTGCCTGAAACTTTGTATTTAGCTATCAATATAATGGATAGATTTTTATCTAAAGAAGTTGTTCAAGTTGATAGATTGCAACTTTTAGCTACAGGATCATTATTTATTGCTGCTAAATATGAAGAAGTTTATTCACCGTCGATTAAAAATTATGCTTATGTTACAGATGGTGCATTTACTGAAGAAGAAATTTTAGGTGCTGAAAAATTTATACTTGAAATTTTAAACTTCAATATGTCATACCCTAATCCATTAAATTTTCTACGAAGGATTTCAAAAGCTGATGATTATAATGTTCATACACGTACAATTGCCAAGTATTTATTAGAAATTACAGTAGTTGATCATAGATTTATCGGATATCTGCCCTCATTATGTGCAGCTGCTGCAATGTATATTGCACGTAAAATGATTGGTAAAAATGATTGGAATGCAAATTTAATTCATTATTCAGGTGATTATACTAAAGAACATTTAGCACCAGTTTGTGAAATGATTATGGATTATTTACAGAGTCCTGTCGTACATGAAGAATTTTTCCGCAAATATGCTTCAAGACGTTTCCTCAAAGTTTCAATTCTTGCTCGAACGTGGGCTAGAGAATCAGTACGTACTATGTCAAGCATCATGGATTGATGAATTGATTAGTTCGATTGTCTCTCATCTTAGTCATTTCTAATCTTTTGTATCATTTCCTCTTATGTAACAAAATCGCATAAACCAAATCAAACCATACGAAGTGTCAGTAAAAAATAGTTAAGTTTATAGAATGTAGAATGTATAAAAAAATATATGAATAAGGATATGAATAAATAATGATATCAGTTATGACTAAGATCTTGGTACATATTCAGAGAAAATTGGGGTTGTTCTTCTTTCAGCGACTTTATTAACAGTTTGATATTTATAACCAACATATGAAAGCCCAACTGGTATAGCTGCAAGGAATAAAACAGCAAATGATGCAGACTTTAAATTCCATTTATAATAATTGATTAAATTTTCTCTAAAATGAGCAAATTTTTCAACATTCTTGTCAGCATGTAGTAAGTGTCTACCAAATCCGTGAGCCATCTTGCTAGATTCAGTCTCTTATCAGTGTTAGTGAAGGTAAAACAAACAACTGAGAAAGTATTAGTAGAAAGACACTATCTCCTACATTATGTTGTCTCTCGCTTCTCCACTCTCCGCGCAGAACGCACACTCCACTCGCGTCGATCGTCTGGAGAGCCGAAAACGTTAGGCACAGCCAGCCCCGATGCGGATGAGATGGAGATGATAGAGATCGGTTTCTGCACAATTCAGTTACAGCTATTTAGTTATACTAATAATCGATGCAATGTTGAGAATAGTCAGAAGGTACAGTTCGAAATCTCCAAATTCTCTATTCAAATTTTTCCCACAAACGTGTCCGAAACCCACGTTCAATGTTGATTTAAGGAAACTTCGTAAAGAATATCGTAAGGCACAAGCTTTAGCTCATCCTGATGTTAATTTGAAGAATGAAAGTAAAATTTCTTCAGCTGAGATTAATCGAGCGTATGAGGTATTATCAGATCCTTTGAAAAGGGCACAACATTTGTTGCTTGTGGAAGCAGGAATTGATTTAACAAATGATGAAGTTGGTAAAAAATTACAATTTCAAGATAAAGATCTATTACTTGAAATGATGGAAGTTCATGAAAGGTTGGAATCAGGTGTTGAAAATGATAAATTAAAGGATGAGAATAATGAGAAGATTGAGAAATTGCTGATTGAATTAAATGATGCATTTGAGAATAAAGACTGGGACAAATTGGCGATTTTAACTGTGAAATTAAAATATTGTTACAATGTCAAAGATTTGTTGAAAAATAATAGTATAATACATTGATGCTTTTTTCTTTCTTTTTGTATAAAGTTGTAATCATTATAAAAGAAATAATTAGTTTGGGTTAAATTAGTAATTGTTACAAAATACGAAGATAAGAGAAGAGAAGAATAGATGGGTAGTTGTCAGTTGTCGAAGTTCTTGATATTGTTTGTGGGGTATCATCATTATTACTGTACGCTATTTCTAGTACAAAGTATCATCAGCGTCGTGGTGTTCTGTTGCTGCTGAACCGGCGCTCACTTCCTTTGTTTCCTTTGTTTCCTTCACCGGAGTAAAACTTAAATAGTTTGCTTGGGATCTGTTGGCATTGACAACGGCAGGATCAGTTTCCACGTCGACAATTTCCGGATGTGACTCAGGGTTAGCCTTTCTTGAGAATTTATTGTAGTAAGGAGCAACCAATCCCCATTTTGCTAAAGCCATTAGTAAGAATGGGATATTGAATAGTAGTAAGAAAACTGCTGTCCATGATACCGCCCAAGTATTTGTACCCAACTTAGCAGGGAATCCTCCATCGTGGAAATGGTTCCGACCTCTAGCATATGATGCAGTTGATAAGACAATACCAACTAGTGCAAAGATAGTAGCCAATGTGTACAAAACCCAGAAAACAGCCTTCATAGAAATCTTACTACGGAGGCTAGAAAATGCCATAATGAAGAATGGCACCCATGAGAAAACGTGGAAAGCCAATCCAATCAAGGTGAAGGCCCATCCAATTCTTGAAGTGTAGTAGTAGTAATTTTCATGTTCAATGAAATTCTGTGGTAGGTTTTCATCAGAGTTGAAGTTCTTGGCTGGACTGAATGCGTGAGCTGCTGCGTTACTTGTACAGTCAGTATTGGAGCTCCCGGAAACAGAGCAAATACCGTAGTTGGTCCATCTGCATTTGGTGTTGAATGGTGCGCCAGGGAACCGTGAACAGTCTGTCTCTATCCAGTAGAAATGTTTGAGAATTGAGCTGTGTGTAGCACCAGTTAGAATGCTGAGGAACAAGAGCAAAGTTGTTCCAAGCAGGAATAGCGTTGCCAAAAACACAGACGCTAAACGCAAAATGTTTAATCTTCCCATGTCGAACAGTTTGCTAGGTTGATGATGGAATTACAAAGAAAAGACGGAAAAGAGAAAAAGCGGCTCAGGAAAGCTTTTGGGACCGGATGTGCAACGCACTGCAGCTGGTTATGTGACCAGGCACGGGAAGGGAAGCATTTATAAACGCTGGCCCAGTTCATGCCGCCCACTCTGTCCCAGCCCGAAGGCGAGATACGGCGACTTCAACGACAAAAACGACGACGACATGCTACGTCAGCCCAAACAGAACACAACAGAACAGCTGCCTGGGGAGTCTGTGTCGGGTGTATGTGTCTGCAGATGTCTGCAGATGTCGCTCGCCCCAGAACGGCAACTTGTAAACACACGCAATTTGTGCCCAAAGCGGTAACGCGGGTACCGCATCTCCACTTCCACTCCACGCCTCAGAGCACCTCACATCATAACGCTGCCCAGTCCACCGATCGTCCCCGGAGCAGCTCGTTTGTCTGCCGGAAGTGGCCCTGGTCAAAGAACCCCCGGTGTGCTGAAAGCGGCGACGGGTGGCACCCTCTTAGGACACGCACATTACTGCAAGCAGCGGCAGCACCAGAATCAGTACCAGCACTGGCACCATTGGTGTGCATCACCTGTCCCACCACCCGCTCGGCGTGCTTGCCCCACGCAATGACCACAGTCTTTGCGTCCTCTGTACCGTCGTCTTCCGTCCTGCGAGCAGACACCGCCCGGGCCAGGACCTCTTTGGTGAACCGCTCCCAGCCCTTGCCTGCGTGAGAGTTGGCGCTTGCCGCACGGACCGTGAGCACAGTGTTTAGGAGAAGGACGCCCTGTCTTGCCCATCCGGAGAGATCACCTCTCGACGGTATCACAAAGCTCGGGTAGTCGTGCTGCACACCCTTGAAGATGTTGCGCAGTGAGGGCGGTATCTTGGTGTTACCACGTACAGAGAATGCGAGGCCGTGTGCCTGTCCGGGCCCGTGGTACGGGTCCTGACCAATAATGATGCACTTGACCTTCGGTAACGGTGTCAAGTGTGACCAGGAGTAGATCTCCTCTCGTGGTGGGTACACCGTGCGAGCGGCGAACTCCGAACGGAGGAACCGTTTTAGATCTAGGAACCATTCTTGCGTAAACACGTCAGCGAGAGCTTCAAACCATGTGTCCTCCATGGTACTGATCTCTAGGTCCAACAATTCCTTCTGTTCCGTCGTGAGTTTCGACCTAAATTGTAATTTGAACGCAGAGAGACGAAGGTCTTCTGTTAATGGTACTTTGTGATCTACACTCTCAACAATGTTCACAGAGGCGATCTCAACTTCTTTGCTTTCCTTATTCGCCCTGTTCGCCAGTACCAGTTTCCGCTGCTTCACAGCACCGCCGCCAAAATACTCACCAATGTCTCTCTCCCGCTTCATGTGCAAGTCTGCTGGCTGTAGAAAAACTTTGCTGTGTAATGAGCAATCTTGAAGCTCAACCACTTTCTCCGCTGTTTCGTGTCGTTTCGTCTCTTGTCGTGTCGTGTCGACTTTTTCGCCGTGCACAGCCTAGGCAGCTTTCTGCTGAGCCGTCTTTTGTGGGCTCAGAACAGACCGGTTACCGCCACTGGCGTTATCATCTTTTCTTGTCTCAGTTTGTTCTTCCTTTCTTTATTTCTTTGTCCTACCTAGTTTGCCACATGATTACGCCAGAGTTCAAGTCGCTACCACCAGCGACACTCTATACGGCGGCACGCTCGCTTCTTAGACCGTATCCGCATCTTCACAGGACAATTACCCCGAACGCACCAAAGAAAGTACTCATTATTGGCGTGCATGGATTCTTCCCGAACAAAATGCTTCGACCGCTTATCGGTGAGCCAACTGGTACTTCAATGCGATTTGCAAGTGTTGCTGAGTTGGCTGTTATTTCTTGGGCAAAGGAAAATAATCTGCATATTCAAATTCAAAAACTAGCTTTAGAAAAAGAGGGGAAGATACAGGATAGAGTTGATTTTTTTTTCGATTTGCTCAAGGAGGCAGAGATTCATGCAGATTTCATCTTTGTTGCATGTCATTCTCAAGGGTGTCCTGTCTCAATTATGCTAATAGCTAAAATGTTGGAATATCGTCTCATTCATAACTCTAAAATCGGTCTGCTCGCTATGGCTGGGATTAACATTGGACCCTTTTATGGTCTGGATAAATCACTACTTATTAGGGCTTATTCAACCATTGAAAATGATTCAATGCTTGAACTTTTCCAATTCCAAAATTTCGAATCACTACACTCACGTAAATATTTAGACTCTCTTAATACACTGATTGAACATGATGTTAAAATTACTTTTGTTGGTTCAATAGATGATCAACTTGTCCCACTTTATTCTGCCTTGGCTATTCATGTCCAACATCCTAATTTCTTCAAATGTGTTTACATTGATGACTCAACAAATACACCTGATTTTCTTTCCCGTATGATTAAACTTTCATGTGATTTACTTAATAAAGGTTCAACTGATCATGATCTTTTAAAGGAAATCTCACCAGCTTTGGCTGGTCCTATAACAGGTGGTGGACATTCACGTGTTTACAATGATATTGATGTTTACAAACTTGCATTAGATTTTACTTTAAGTACAACATCAACAAAGCAGCAAATCAAGTATAAACCTTTCGACATTAAAAAATTAGGTCCAACATCAAATCCTTTTAATCTACCATGGTGCGCTCGTGGAATGTTTTATGAAGCTAAAAAAACGGAAGAAGGACGTCAAGAAATTGAGAAAGTTTTCTCTGAATTCGAGAAATGGAATCCGCAATCTAAAGTTTTGAAGAATGTAAAATACAGATTAAATGGTATTAAGTCGAAACTATGAGATTGACAAAACTCCGGTACCGTGCTATAGTTCTCCGATAATTGATCGCACCCGCGTTTCTTTTCCGTTCCGGCTCGGTTGTACTTGCAGCGAATAGTTTTTTTTTTCACTTTCCGGCGTTTTGTTGCTAGCTGAATTCGAACTCGATCAACTAGGCTAAATTATGAATCTTATTCACTCAGGCTTGTGCTGAGCAAATGAAAACAGTGGAAAACAGTTTGAAAAATTGAATTAATTCTCATCATTCTTAGCACTTTATCCACAAATATGCCTGATCCCACTGCATCTCAACATATATCTACATTTGGTGGTTTCATTGCAGGTGGTCTCGCCGCTTGTGGTGCTGTTACTTTTACCAATCCAATTGAGCTCGTTAAAACTCGTATGCAACTTCAAGGTGAACTTTCAGCTCATGCTACTAAAATTTACAAAAATCCAATTCAAGCACTTTTCTTAATTTTCAAAAATGAAGGTATTTTAGGAATTCAAAAAGGTTTAGCTTGTGCTTATATTTATCAATTAGGTCTTAACGGTTGTAGACTTGGTCTTTATGAACCATGTCGTAACGTTATTAATAATATTTTTTATCCTGACGTTGATCCACGTAAAATTCAAAATATACCAATAAATATTTTTGCAGGTGCAATATCAGGTATAGCTGGTGCAATTATTGGATCACCATTATATTTAGTTAAAACCAGAATGCAATCATATTCCTCAACTATTAAAATTGGTGAACAAACTCATTATAAATCAATGATTCATGGTCTATCAAGTATTTATAAAAATGAAGGTATAATTGGTTTATTTCGTGGTGTTGATGCAGCAATTTTACGTACAGGTGCTGGTTCAGCTGCTCAATTACCACTTTATAATTTTACTAAACATGAATTTCAGAAATTTACTTCATTAGAAGGTCCTTCACTTCATTTATTATCATCTGTTGTTGCAGGTTTTGGTGTTGGTATTGTAATGAATCCATGGGATGTTATATTAACTAGAGTTTATAATCAAAAGGGTGATTTATATAAGGGGCCCGTTGATTGCTTTATTAAAACTATCAAAACTGAAGGTTTAACTGCCTTATATAAAGGTTTTGGTGCACAAATTTTAAGAATTGCTCCACATACTGTACTTACATTGATGTTTATGGAACAAACAATGCCATTGGTTTACAATTTTGAGAAAAAATTTATATGATTTTTATTTTTTTTTTTTTTGGAAAATTAGTATCGTTTATAGATTAATAGAAATGTTTCAATTTCCAGGAACTATATATTCCTTTGAATAGAAGAAAATATATGTGAATGTTACATGAATACAAAAAAAGGTAAACTATATAGTAAACGATAATTGCATTTTTTTTTTATTTGGCTAAACTTAAACTTTTAAACTCTTTTTTTAAGAACCATTTTCATTAGACTCAGCAGCTACACACCAATGTTTATGGAAAACCCATGCCTTTGTTTGGCATTCTCTTGAACAATATTTTGCTCTCTTACACCTTCTACATTTTGAAAACTGTTTTGGATGGTCTTCCCATTTACCACAATTGAAATTAGCACATTGTCTTCTACCACCCATTTTCTCATCTTTACGGTTTGCATTGCGAACAACAACTGCAGCCCAATATGAAATATCATCTCCAAACCATGATCTAACAGTAAACCTTTCAACTAATGGGAAAATATTTAATGTTACAAAAGGTTGAATCTTTTTATCAATAATTGTTGATTTTTCAAGTGGTGTCTCCATTTCATTCCATGTTTCTAATGAATCATAATTCCATTTTTTATTATATTTCTTTATTTTTTCTCTATAAGCAATTCTATTTTTACAGCGTAATCTACCAAGTGATTCATGTTTCAATCTTGTTGAATTTAATCTAATTCTTTCAAGGTATCTCATTTTCTCAACACCATCATCAGTTGCAAGAATTTTGAAATAATCATCTATAATCTCTAAATCATTCTCATCTTTCAGTCTTTTCAACTTCTCTAACCTTTCCTTCTGGGCAATTGCATCACTTTCTTCAGGATTTCGTATTCCAGTTACTTTGACTTCACCCTTTTCATCTTCATACTCATCGTCTTCTTCCTCATCATCTTCTTCTTGCTCTCCATCTTCTTGCGTATTTCTGTTAGCAATGACGTCCCTCATTGGATGATCAAAATCCTCTCTAGTACTATCAACAAGCAAAGGTGGTGGGAAACATCGACTTCGAAAAGATAATCCATTGATCAAATAAGTATTGCACAATGGCTGTCTTAGGCATGTATATTTAGAAATAAATGCCAAAAGTTGTAATGACCACATAACATCATCAGTTGATGGAACAATTAAACCGTTTTCAAAAGTTCTCGGTACTGTATGACTGAAAGGTTCGGCACCTAACATTTCATTGATTGGGTCTTTCATGGGGAAAATTATGTTGGAAAGCTCAAACCTTTTTTTCAAATCATTCGATAATATTGGATCGTAAAGTACTTCTTTGAAATTTTCCATTATGGGTTCAACACTTTGATCGATTGGTGCATAGCTGATTTTTTGGATACATTTAACAAGTTCAATCACATTCAATAATTCTAATTCTTCTTCACATAAGGGTTTACGTATATTGGAGAATGATGGAATTTTATAGATATCATTTGCTATTTGATCGTGATGATCATATATATTTTCGTTTTCAGGTTGATTGATATAAACTTGAGGTTCATTGTTTTGCATTTCCACGTCACCACTGTCCAAAATGCCAGCATTATTTCTCTCAGAGTTATCAGTATTAGAGAAACTTTGGGAATGTTGATTTCCTAACGGTGATGATGATGATTCTGCTGGTACTATATTTGAAGTTGAAGTAGATAATGATTCTGTAGTCGAAACTGATTCTGTCCTAGTAGTTGAAACGGTGTTTGAAGTTGTTTCAGTTATCGAAGATGTAGATTCTGGTTCTGAAGTTACAATAGTTCTTGAATTTGAAGCTGAAGTTGAAGTAGACTGAACTTTGATGTTTGTCTTTCTCGTAAGGAAATGGTTGTCAAGGATTGTAGCAAGAATTGGAACGATGCCCGCATCGACCATTTTCTTGCGCATCTTTTCACTACCCTTTGTGCCTGCCAAAACGAGACACTGAAGAGATAGCACCCATTTCCAGGCAAAAGTTACATTCTCCGTGTTATTGCTCGGATCGGTGCATTCGTACAGTATATCGACGAGACGCTCCACAGCGCCATCGTAGATCATCGCATCTCGAACTTTCACGGAGGAAGAAGTCAGATAAGTCAAATGGTTGAGAGCATTAACGAGAGCTTTGTTGTCGGTGCAATCTAAAGCCCGGCGGTCATATATGTTGCTGCTGATCGAGACGGTGGCTCTGTTGAGAGTGACGGATTTCCCGTTCGGTCCTTTCATGGTGCACACGGGGTCTGTAGGTATGTATGTGTGTGGGGGATGTGCTCAGACGGTAGGGTATGGATGTCTGTAGTGCTTTGCAGAGGCGACGGCTGGTTGTGTGTGCTTGTTGGTTGGCTCGTTGGCTGGCTGGTGCTGTGTCTGCAAGTAGGCTTTCTTTGTCTGCGTTTGCCTTCATGGAACGTTTTCCGTCCGTCTCTGTCTGCCGCGTCCGTTTTCGTCGTTTTCTTCCGCCCGCAGCGTCGGCGCTGAGCCGCGCGAGTTTGCGTCTTCCTTCTTTCTTCCAGATACCATGTGGTTAAGTTGCAAAGTTGCTACTACGTTGCTACGTTGCTACGTCGTGGGGTACTACTTACATGCACTGTCGACATTCCTACGCTAGCAGCTCACCGCCGCAGGAGGCCATGTAGCTGGTGAGCGACTTAGTCTTCTCCGACCACACCGCCATCTTGGCCCGCATGTTCTCGATCTGCGTCATAGTCATTGTCCGTGGCTGGATCCAGGACACCTCCACGTTGCGTTCCACTTCGTTTATAGTCCCTTTCATCAAGCCAAGACTCAAGCATCTCATCACCAGGCGCTCAATATCGTCGTCGGACTGCAGAAGCGGAATGTTGGTCCTGATTTCCTCGTACGCGATTGTCCTGTTGGTGGTTGGCTTGTTGAAAACTAGCTCAACGAACGCCATGATACACACTTTCTGGTTCACAAACGCAAGCTTTCCCTGAAGCTCTGGGAACTGTTCCAGGTCTTTCGATGACGTAATAAGTTTCTGGAAGCTCTTCAAGTCACCGTTGTTTAGACTCAACACGAGTTGCTCCAACCATTTACTCTGCAAGTACTTGAAAATATCGTGCATTATGATCTCACCAAAATTGTAAATCTTGTCACCTAACAACCCACTAACGGCAATGTCCCTGATAATGGATTCCTTGTTTGGCAATTCATCAATATCATGAATACATGCAAGAAAGAGTAAACTGTTGTAATAGAAAGCTGTGAAATCAGCTTTCACTTTCATGTATTGAGCTTTCACTCTGTAGAAACTTGCATTGACTCTATTATCAACGGACACATTCAACTGTTCAATCTTTTTTTCGCTCAAATCAATCATTTGACTTGCCTCATCGACAAAGCCAAGTTCCAACTTCACGCGGGCGAGCTCATTATCAATATAAATTAGTGCCTGAATGATTTCGTAATCTTTCACTTCATCATCATTGTACCCAAACTTCGTTCTAGATTTAGCTTTCTCATTAAACTCGGAAATCCTTTGTTTCAAATTGCTCAAATATTCGAAAGCATCCTGTGCCTTGGACTCAACTAGTGAGTCAACAAGGAATTCAACAAACTGCAACTGGTTGATCTTATCACCAAAAGTGGAAATAAAATTGTCAAAAAGCCTTAATCTGATCGGAATAGAATTGGCATTTTTGTATACTTTATTCTGCAATGCTTCAGATAATTGATACCAAAGCTTACGTTCGTAGTAATCTTCTAAAGTGTAGAAAAGCGCAGCAAGCTCAGGATCTTTCTGTTCCACCTCTTCTCTAAGAGTAATCAACACTGTGTTTGCATCTATGTCCATTGTTGTCATTTTTTCTCGGATGCTTGTAGATTAATGACTCCCTCTACCTCTCGTAGTTACTCACTATTTGCCACTCAGAAACTCAAGATCTACGTACTTGCGATCCAGTTCCAACATGTTTTTTTTCAACTTCCGATCATGGCTCGCGCCTAACCAGCCCTGAAAAAAATAATTGTACATACAGTTGACTCTCTAGTTGGAAAGTTTTTTTCCTATAGAGGAAGTGAAACTTGGAGCAACCAAATAGCAGCTCCAGATAGTCCTAGTAAAGACGATATGGATTCTCAAAGCAATACTGGAGAAGCTTTGGATGAGCTTCTGAGTCAATATGCACCGGATTTAAAGAATTTGATCAGAATCTCTTCTGTCTTGAATGCAAAAGATATCAATTTTTATAAAAGTTTAGAATCTAACATCAGGGATACTGCAGACTCCATAAATAGCGATATAGTTGATACAATGAACGAGTTGTTGAGCTCTGCTTCTAGTATATCGAATGATTCAGTCAATTCGAAGTTTAAAGTCGGTTCAGACCATGAAAATGAACTCATTTTATCGAACATTTTAGACAATCTATTGGAAAGGGTAGAAATAAATTTGGACAATCATTACAAGAAAAAAAAAAGTAAGAACTACAAAAATGTGCAGAAAATGGAAGCTGATACTAATGCAGACACTTCAGATGGTTATACTTATCTAGATAAGTCTGATAATGGTCTCAGATTGCCTGTAAAGCCGAATAATGCATTGGAGAAACCTCAAGAGAAATTCTTGAATAAAATTGACAATTTTGAAACAACACCTTTCCGTCCGTTGGTCAAATTCAAACCTAATGCGTTAAAACCATTATCTGAATCTTTAGAATTGGTGGAAGCAACAGATGATGTCCCTCAGCATTATGAAAATCCTTATGCTTACGAAATTATGAATCAAGAATACCCTGAATGGATCATATCACCAGTCCCTGAGGAAGAACAATTCAAATCAACTGATTGGGAGAAATCAGAGCCAGCAATTTGGATTGATCATCCAAATCAACTGGATGATTTATTATTGGAGCTGAATAAATGTAAAGTGATTGCTATCGATTTAGAACATCACGATTATAGAACATACCATGGTTTAACATCACTTATGCAAATCACAACAGATACGAAGAAAGACTATTTGATTGATCCATTATCCCCAGATTTACGCCCTCACCTTACAATGTTAAATGAAGTTTTCACTAACCCACAAATCGTGAAAGTGTTACATGGTGCATTTATGGATGTCATTTGGCTACAACGTGATTTAGGTCTCTATTTGGTCTCACTTTTTGATACATTTCATGCTGCTAAACAACTTTCACTCGGGAAATACTCACTGGCTTATTTACTCGAGTATTACGTTAAATTTAGAACATCTAAAAAATGGCAATTGGCAGATTGGCGTATCAGACCGTTATCTAATGAAATGAAAGATTATGCAAAGGCTGATACACACTTTTTAATCGAAGTTTTCTATAAAATGCATGCAGAATTATTGAAAATTCCTGATGCTTTACAGAAAACTCTTTACGCATCTAGGAAAGTTGCAAATAGAAGATTCGAGTATTCAACATTCAGGCCAAAGCATTTATCATTAAATAGTAATACTGATGTTGTAACAACTACAGGTTCTGTTCCACAACTTGATGAAATTATTAATAAACAAATCACAACAAATATCGATAGAGATTTACCTTGGACACATTTGATATATAGTAACAATATCTCTTTACAGAAACGACCTTTGTTAGAAGTCCTCTTCAAATGGAGGGATACACAGGCTAGAAAATTTGATGAAAGTCCAAGATTCATCATGAGCGATTTTATACTTGTCTCACTTGTGAATGCCTTTGAAATAGGTAATGAAGATGGTGTTGATATTAACTCTGTATTGGCAGTTATTAATAAATCTTCTAAATTTGGATCAGGTGCATATTTTGTTAGAAAAGTTGTCAAAGAATTAACTGAAATAATTAAGGATGCGTTAATCAACCTCAAAAATGTTGATTTAAATCAACTTTACAAGTTCACAGACTCTGTCGAAGATCCTGTACCTACAACAACACACCTCAATCCAGAGTTTGATAACATCTATGAAACAGTAACAGATGTTAACAAACTACAACAAAATTTCGGGAAATTTGTTAGTTTCTACACTAATAATGTTATACCAGAAGTAAAAGAAACAAATCAACTGGTGGATACAGTGAAACCTGAATCCGACCAACAAGTGTTTGCGGTCGCTTATACACCTGAAGGTAAATCAGAACTTGTCACCAATGAATCAATCAAGGAAAGGATAGACACCGTTGTTAGTCACTTTGAAGAAAATCTTGAAATGCCAGCTGAACTTGAGATTGCAGAGGAACAAATTCAAGCTGCTGAAGAGGAAGATCAACAGAATTCTAATGAGCAAGAGAAGATTGAAGCTAATGCACGTGATGAGATTATCACTTTACGGAAAAAGCAACAACAAAAAGATCAACCACAGAGAAGAAAGAGGAAAGCAGATGATGAATCAGTTGAGGATTTGGACTTTACTAAGAATATCATGAAACTGGAAGAAGAGAATACTGGGCGTAGGAATAAAAAGAACAAGAAAGATACTAAGAAACCTTCCTTTGATCCTTATAGCAGAGACTTGTTGGAGGACATGAACATTCCACAACTGAAAAAGAAAAAGGTTGTGGAAAGAGGTAAGAACATGGTATTCAAGAAAAAATGAATAAATTTCAAGTACGCAGTGTAGTAATATAAATTTAAATAATTAACTTATTTTAATAGAATCTCTAATATGATACAAATTGACAAGTTAAAAAAGAGTTTAAGCAGTGGATTCCTTGAGTGATTCTGGTTGACCTTGCAATAAGGTGAAAGTAGGAGCTTGTAACTTTTCTCTACCATTCAAGAAGTCTAACTCCATAACAAAACAGAATCCTAAAATGTTACCTTTACACATTTGAACGAGTTCACCACCTGCATGAGCGGAACCACCAGTTGCTAAAATATCATCAACAATTAAAACATTTGCACCTTCAGGGATAGCTTCCTTTTGAATCTCAAAGAAATCTTCACCATATTCCTTTGTGTAGCCAACCTTGTATACCTCACCTGGTAACTTACCAGCTTTCCTAACTGGAATAAAACCAGCATCCAATGCTAATGCTAATGTTGGACCAAAAAGGAAACCTCTAGATTCTAAACCAACAACATAGTCGATAGTTTGGTCAAAGTTTTCTTCAATGTAAATCTTGAAAGCCACTATAAGTTTGTTGAACAATTGAGGAGAGCTGAAAAGAGGTAAAAAGTCTTCGAAAAGAATACCTTCGGTAGGGAAATTTGGGTATTGGTTCAAAGCAGATCTAAGTTCATCTGCAAGTGCTTGAAGCTCTGGGTTAGAATGCATATTCGTAGAACTTGTATGTGCGTTTGTGTGTCTGTTATAAATAATATGAGATATATTTCGTAACACGTTAAACTTCTTCAATCAATGTTTTTCATGTGAAATTTAGGTTCATTGATAAAAAAATTTTTGATTTTTGTTCATTACATCAGTTTCTGTTTCCAGGTGGCTCGGCATTTTTTTTTCTGTGCAGGCTTATTCATAGAGATTTTATAGTTAGAGTTTTTGATAATGTACAATAGGTGGTGTTATAAATTGAATACAGAAATCAATATATTGTATACATATGATATGATGCAAAGCATCAGCAATTGTTGGTAAAAGCATTGAGTGGAGTATCGCTCCTGCTTCGAGACTCAAGAGCTATTTGACGACGAGAACGAGATGTGTGCTCCAAGTATTCGGGCTGTATAAAGTCCATTACCTCAGTGAGAAAATAGAAACCACCTTTTGAAGTCCATGAAACGGAGTTCTCCCCATAAATGTTTTTAGTTGTACTCATTCTATTGAGAACAGAATCAATGTTATAATCTGTTGTTTTATGTGCTGCGGGAACAATTGGCTTCAAACTTATTATTTTAGTGCCAACTTTACATGTTTCGAGTAAATCTACCACTTTTTTATTTAGCTTAGCATCAAACAGATAGTTGTTCACAAGCATGACGTCACATCTGTCAATAACCGCTTGAACTGGAGGGTTATCAACAAAAGATTGTTTTCCGAAAAGTTTCACATTACCTGGATTAAAACCGAAAATTCTGCATCTGTTTTCGAACTCAATAAGTTGAGAATCCGCTAAATCTGAAGCATTTTCAACAATTTCTACACCATAACTTTCACATCCAAACTCAAGTGCAGCCTGGATAACACAATTACCAACTCCAGACCCTAGATCGATAAACACACTCTTATGATTAAGACCACATTGTTTATAGACTGTCGTTAAAAACTTTGGCATTAGCTCGCCGTATACTTCATTAGAAAATGCCTTGTAATTACTCAATCTTTTGGCCTTTGGTAATACGCTTCTAGTATAGCATTGATTTAAAAGTTCATAAATTGCAACTCTTGGAACTTTCTTCAAGTTCTTTGTGTGTTCAAGAATAGATCCATTATTTCTTGCAGTGTCAATTAACAAATTGAAATCGTTAATACATTTAAGTAAAGCATCTAAATCTGTATTTTCAAAAGCTTTAATATATTTACCGACAATACAATTATCAGGATCATCCATATTCATAACTTTATTCTTTTCATTTTCTGGTAAAAAGCAAACAGAAATTATTTCCATAATTTTTCCAATTTCTTCAAATGGATTGAAATAAATATCTAGTTTTGGCAAAGAAAGAAGATATTTCTCTTGATAATTAGAGAAAGGATAATTTAATTGTGTCAAAATGTTTTTAAAAACTGGATGCTGAATTTGATAATGTTTAATGCTTGAAGTGACAAAATTTTGGGCAGTTGATAAAGATGTAGGTATTGTGGTATCATTAACGCCATTATATACAAAATCTTTGAAAAACTTCCACTCGTCTGTGATTTCAATATGATCATCTGCGTCAATATCTGTAAACCAGATAGGCTCAGGTTCCGGTTCTTGTTCGGGTTCTGGATCAGGCTCCTGTTGTGATTCATTGGAGTTTGCATAATCTATACTGTCAAAGTCATCAATATCTTCGGAACCATTTCTCATTTCAGAGCGTCCAAATTTGGATCTTTTCTCATCCATTCCATCAGCAAATATATGTTTACGCTTTTTAACAATTTTCCCTGCTCCTAACTGTTTCAATCTTCTACCTCTAGAAGCTGTTTTCCTTGCTTCTGTGATTTCATTGACCATTCTCTGTGGTGGTTTACTCTCTCTTTTAGCTGTTTCATCAAATTTTGTTCCGATATTGACAAAATAAGATGCTGCCTTAATCAACTTCTCAGCTTCAGAACCAGAATAAAAATCGTCTTTCTTTTGCTTTGGTTCAACTTTAATAACACCTTCAGCAATCAAACGTTTCCTTTCTTCAGCTTTCCTTTTACGTTCAGCAATCATTGCTTCCTTCTGTCTTTTCTTCTCCTCGGCTGCAAGTTTTATCTTCAATTTACGCTCCTCTTTCTTCCTCTGTATTTCTGCAAGTTCTTCTGGTGTTTGTTCTGGTTCATTTTTCTCAGAAACTTCAGATTCTATTCTCTTTAATAACTGTTCTTCACGTAATTGTTGAAACTTCCGTGATGATTCACGTGGTCTGCCTCTGCCAATAGGCAGATTACTATGCCAAGCTTCAACAGCTAGTAAATCAGCGAGCATTTTACTACCTTTTACTGCTTTTGCTTTCTTTTTCGGTTTTAAAGGTTTTTCATCCTCAGTAGTGGGGAGTTCTGCTTTCACTTGTACAGTATCTTCAGAATCATGAGGAGTAGTATTTGTGGTTGAAGAGGAGATTGATGTTGATGCTAATGTTGAAGTAGTTGTTGAGGAAGGTATTGAAGGAATTGTTGAGGGAATTGGTGTCGTTCCCGCTGTTGCTGATGCTGTATTTGTTGTTGATGCCATTGGTGTCTTTGTTATCTCATTAGGTTTATTTGGTGATGTCTCAATAGGAGATATGGGAATCTTGAAAGAATTCAGTGCTCCCATTTTCACCATCTGCGCCTGTCCATGTATTTCCTGTTGTAGATGCATTAGAAGGTAGGGGATGATGGTCTCTTTATAGAATTTATCACGTCAGTGTAAATGAAAATGGTTAGTAAGTGAAATTAACTCAAATCAACTTTTTTCACTGTGAGAAAGTGAATGGCTGACGCGAGATACATAAACAAGCATGAACACCAAACCAAGCCCTCAAATAACTACAATTTGAGGTAGACTACGTTTCTGTTATAAAATGTGAATTGTATATATAGTTGTTTCATAATACTATGGTGTCAGATTTTCTGCTATCATCAATCGCACCGAATCTTGTAACAGGAATGTGATCTGAGTCATGCAATAGTTATTTCAAGTGATCAATGCAGTGCTGTTTTGTAGTCACTCTTTAAATGTTTTCCTTTTCTTGGATGTGGTCCAATTTTTGAATCAACTTTTTTAAAATTGGTTACTACTGGTTATAAGTGGTAGATGTTGAATAAAATACCAAATTCGATCGTCTGAAGATTATGTGCAGGAAAATACTTCATAGGTAGTTGATTCTGGTCTATAAAAACATCGACTTGATTAGGATTGTCAGTGAGGTTGAGCTATTTTGTATATTTATTTTGTAATATTGACTTTAGTTTTGAATAAGTATCGTTGGATTTAACTAATTGAAGAGATTCAAAGATAAAATCTATATCGATTAATAATTGATCAACACCCTGGTTATTAAAGTTATTTGTTAAAACTACATGTTTCTCGAAATAATTGGCAATAGTATTTGAAATTTCTAATTTCCATGAATTAAAAGTTGAATATGAAACTGTACGATTCAAATAATTGATATCATTTGAGAATGAATGGATAAGAAATTTCAACGAAGGTGAAGGTAGAGGTGATGATGAATCATCTTGAGAATCAGGTTTATTGATTATCCATGAAGGATGATCTTGGAAATAATCTTTAAGTGATTTATTCAATTGTCTTTCAAAATAATTATTTAATAAATTTGGTATTTTATTTAAAATTTCTCTTTTATAACCAAGAATAACAGATTCGAAGAAAGTTGATTCGAAATTATCATTTGAAGTTAAAGAATTCCAAATTTCTATAAATATGATTTCATTACTCCATTTTTGCATCATTTCAATTATAAATTTAGCTGAGCACCAAATTCTACAAATTCTTTCAATTAAACTTACACCATTAATATCGATTGAATTTTTAATATTTTTAATTGCATAGAAACCATTTTTCAAAGTATCGAAATAAAAATTTAAAAGTTTCAATTGGACTTCACTTAAAAATTTTAATTGAAATTTGAGTGGTAAAGATTTATAATTTTCAGTTATATTTTCAATTAAATTTTTCAAATTGAATGAACTTTTAGTTGGTTTTGTTTTACCATTAGCAACAATATCATAATCGATTTCAAATGCGGAATTCATTTCAATAATTTCATCAAATCTTGAATTAACAAATTTTTTCTCATTTTGTAACCAATTTAACCAAACTTTATCATTATCCAAGATTAAATCTTTTGTTAAACCATCCCATTCTTTATCTATTTCAGGTACATAAGCAAATTCGAATTTAATTGATTCATCGAATTTCCTTAATTCTTCAACATAATGACTTAATAAATTTAAATTTAAATTTTCAGTTTTAATTAAAAATGAAATATCTTTCTCGAATTTCCTCTTAATTATACGTAAAATTGATTTAATGAACCAAGTACTAAAACTACCATTTAAATTGCGTGAACCTTGAATTGAGATTGCAAAAATTTTACTAAATTTAGAACGTGCAATAGGTATTGAATCTTGAAGGTAACCTAATATATAAGAGAATGCAAATTCAGGTTTATCCAATCTATTTGTATCATTTTTCCCCTGAAAATGATAAATGAATTTTGATTTGAAGTTTTGAAGTAGTGCATCAATTGCCCAAAATGATGAAATTGGTGTAGTCGATGATAATGTAAGTAGTTGAAGGTCAATTAGTTGCTTGAATTCTATTTTTATATTATCGATGGTGGTAGTAGTAGTAGTATTGTTAGGATCTGCAGATTCCCAATTCCTAACTTTAGAAGCAAATGATTTCTTGAAAATGGATTGGAGTTGAGTTGAGATTACATTGGAAAGTTTTGCATTCAATTGATCGATAAGTGGTTGGTTGGGGAAATCGATTGAGAATTTATCGATTGAATTACGTAATGTAGCAACTTTAGATATCAGTTCAACTTTTGTATCATATTTGAATTTCAAAGGATCAGTTTCAATATTGTTCAAATCGAATATTTCGAAATCGTTGATTTTATCTATAACTTCTATAAATGCAATCATTGAAACTTTCTCATTTACCAGTTGCATTTTCTGTATAATTACTTCTCTTGTATATGTTATTATAGGGATAGGACCGTAATGAGAGATTAAATCGTCGACTTGTGCAAGGTTTTCATTGTTTGGATCATTGGCGAGTTGTTTCAGTGTTGTAACAAGGTTGAGAGCATTAGTTGTTGAAGTTGATGTTGATTCTCGTTTAGGTGTAGGGAACGACAAAGAAACTTCATTGATCACTGAGTCAATTGTGTCAAGAGACTCAATAGTAGGGAAAGTGGTATTTATAAGCGTCTTTAAAGACATTGGAAAGGGAGGAGTAGTTGAAGTGGTTGCCGAATGATCAGTTTAAGTGTACAGGTTTGATAGCTTAAGATGAACCCTATAAGTGTCTCTTGTTACCCGGGAAACGTGAAAAAACAAAAAAACGTCACGTGCTCACACGATTACTACAATATATTATACTATAATATAGAACTAATTACTGGCTATGAATTGTTGCATCTGTTACAACTTCTGAGTCTGACTTTCCATCAAATGCAACCTGAAGTGTTTCATTTGGGAGAGCAGTAACTTTTAAACCAGTGGCTGAAGATTTTTTGAAAGCTTCCATTGGGATGTACCCCCATTTATTGAGCATAGCAATATCTTCGTCCCAACCGGTACACATTGTAGTCAACATTTTTTCACCGCTAAAGATAGCGTTGACCCCAGCGTTGAAGCAGAGGAGCTGCTCATGCTCCTTCATTGTATATCTACCTGCAGCGAGTCTAATAATTGATTTAGGCATAACCAATCTTGAAGTTGCAATAACTCTTAAGATTGTTTCAAGTGATAATTTACGGTCTTTATATTTGGATTTAAGTTCAGATTCCATTGGTGTCCCCCTTATCGGGATAAGTTTGTTTATTGGTAGACTTTCCGGATGTTTATCCATAGTAGCCAAAGTATGGATAAAATCGATTTGATCATCCTCTGTTTCACCCATACCTAAGATACCACCAGTGCAAGCTTTAATACCAGATTTATTGATTGTTTTGATAGTATCGAGTCTGTCATCAAAGGAACGAGTTGAAATAATGTTCTTATAATGATTCCTTGAAGTATCGATATTATGGTTGTACGCTGTTAAGCCGGCTTTTTGCAAAGTCTGGGCATGATGTTCATCGATCATACCGAGAGTAACACAAGTTTCCATTTGTAGTTCAGTATTGATTTTCTTAACCATTTCCGCAATTTTTTTGAGAGCGGATTTACGACCATCCATACTCCTCCAAGCGGAACCCATACAGAAACGGGTTGATCTGTTGGCCTTAGCTATTTTAGCCTTTTCGAAAACTTCTTCTAAATTGAGAAGTTTGGTTGCCTTGAGACCGGTTGGGTTTGCGCTCGATTGAGCACAGTATTTACAGTCTTCCGTGCACCCACCAGTTTTGATGGAGAGAAGGGTACAGATCTGGATTTCGGAAGGGTTGTGGTGCTGACGGTGCTGGAGCTGGGAATAGAAGAGTAGATCGTGGAGAGGGGTTTGGAAAATTGCAGCGATCTCGTCACGAGACCATGTGTTGATAGTGGTAGGGGTTGTGAGAGCTAGAGTGAGTGGATCAGGAGCAGAGATGGAAGAAGAGGTGGAATTGGAAGTGGGAGCAGAAGAGACGGTGTGTGCGAGAGAACGCTTGAAAACGGTAGCAGGGAGTGGGCTGCGACGAAGAAGAGAGACGGCAGACATTGCTGGAGAAGGAGGAGACAGAGAAGGGGTGTAGAGGATTGAAAAGAATGAATTGAATGGAAGTGGAGCTGCAGCAGTAGCAGCAGTTGCAGCAGTACTTATAGGGAGCGTTGGCATTTGGCGACGTGCGGTTGGGCAGCGCAGCGTGTTGGGCGTGCGGGAGTCGCTGGAGTCGCTGGAGTCACCGGAGTCGCTGGAGTCATCGTGGTGAGTCATCCAAAGTCACCCGGAGTCATCCATGTGACTCCGGAGTCGCCCTTGCACACGTGACATCCACGTGACCCTTTGTCCCTTCTCCCACGTGACTCTCACGTGACCCTGTTTCCGCTGCCCTTGCCCTGCTCCCCTTTTTTTTCCCTTCCCCCGACGTCGGCTCCGCGCGCTTTTGCGCTGTTTCGCTGAGCCTACGCGTTCCCGCGGGCCTCGCGCGGTCACGCCCCGCCCACCGCCCACGCGCTCTCGCTCTCGCTGCGCACAGGCTCTCCACAGCCTGCCACCGTAATTTTCATCCGCGTCCTTCCATCTCTGTTCCTGTTCCTGTTCTAGTTGCAGTTTCTGTGTTTCCATTACTGTCTCGTACACAGAGAACTACTGTACTTTACTCTACTTTACTCTACTTTACTCTACTTTACTCTGCTTTCATTTCCTTTCATTTCTCTTATCTTCTTCACTCTCCAACAGCAATGCTTTCTAAACTCTCTGTCAGACAATTCTCTTCCACCGCTTCCTCCGCCTACAAGGTCACCGTCCTTGGTGCAGCTGGTGGTATCGGTCAACCCCTTTCCCTCCTCATGAAATTGAACCACAAGGTCACCAATCTATCCCTTTACGATTTAAGATTAGGTAAAGGTGTTGCAACCGATTTATCTCATATCCCAACTAATTCCAAAGTTGAAGGTTATGGTCCTGAAAATGATGGTTTATCTAAAGCTTTAAAAGGTGCTGATGTTGTCCTTATCCCTGCTGGTGTACCAAGAAAGCCAGGTATGACCAGAGATGACCTTTTCAATACCAATGCTTCCATCGTTAGAGATTTAGCTAAAGCGGCTGCAAAGGAATGTCCAAATGCTGCTTTACTTATCATTTCTAACCCTGTTAATTCAACTGTACCAATTGTTGCTGAAGTTTTAAAGGCAAACGGTGTTTACAATCCAAAGAAATTATTCGGTGTTACTACTTTAGATGTACTTAGAGCTTCCAGATTCTTATCTGAAGTTGTAAACTCTAATCCAACTGAAGAAATCGTTACCGTTGTTGGTGGTCATTCAGGTGTCACAATTGTTCCTTTAATCTCTCAAACTAAACACAAAGATTTACCAAAGGAAACTTATGATGCTTTAGTTCACAGAATCCAATTTGGTGGTGATGAAGTCGTCCAAGCAAAAGATGGTGCTGGTTCCGCAACTTTATCAATGGCTCAAGCAGGTGCTAGAATGGCAGATTCTGTCCTTAAAGGTTTATCTGGTGAAAAGGATATCCTTGAACCAACTTTTATCGATAATCCTTTATTCAAATCTGAAGGTGTTGAATTCTTCTCAACTAAAGTTACTTTAGGTCCTGAAGGTGTTAAAGAAGTTCACCCATTAGGTAACTTATCTACTGCTGAAGAAGAAATGATTAAAATTGCAAAGGAAACTTTAATCAAAAATATCAATAAAGGTGTTGAATTTGTTAAACAAAACCCTTAATTCCTCAATTGAATATTTCATTATCCACATTCACCCTTACGTACTTTCATGATTATTAACTATTATTTATTATTAGAATATTTTATAAATCTATAAATCTATAAAATAACTTTATTCCTTTTCAAGTTTTTCAGTTTAACTATCGCCTTCTTATAACCTTTAATAGCACTACGTTCATAATAATTGGCTGCCATAACTAGATTTTTCTCAACTCCAAATCCTTGTTCAAAGCAAATTCCAATCATATATTCAGCTTCAACTAATTCACCTGCATCAGCTGCTTTCCTACCCCAAAGAAATGCTTGAGTTTCATCCCTTTTAAGTATGATTTCCCCATTATTATCAATTGCACCAGATCCGTACCATCTAGCTAATCCAAGTGATGCATAAACATGTCCACTCGATGCGGCTTTGCTAAACCAATAAATTGATTTACGTGGATCAATATCTAAACCATTCTCATCATTTTTATCTTTATCATTATCATTCTTATCAGATTTAAATTGCATTGTTGGGAAATATCCTTGTGAATAATAATAACCTAAACATGCTTGTGATTCACTATGTCCTAATTTAGCTGCTTCAATATAATATTTAAGTGATTTAATCTTATTACACCAAACTCCGGCTTCCTTTAATGCAATTATAGTTAAATCATTATCATCATTTAAACATAATGTACCTCTATCAGTTTGATGTAATTTAGCTAATGTATAAAGTGCTCCACGTGCATCTTGAAATGATCTAACACTTATAAGTGGATCACTACCCATTATATTCAAATCTCTTAAAGATTCATATGCTTCACGATGATATAATATACTCAATTTAATATCTTGTAAATATCCATTTATACCTGCAAAATGCATCATACCTAATTGACATTTACATGATGGATCTCCTAATTTAGCTCCTTTCTCGAAAAAAATTATCGATTCCTTTAAATCTTGTTTACATCCAACTCCACTCTCTAAACAACATGCAACCCTATAACATGCAACTGGATCATTTTGTTGAATCGCTGCATCTTTGAAAAATTGAAATCCTTTAATTTCATCCCTATCTTCAATTCCAACTAACCCTGGATGAATCCCACCAGATAATATATCACCTAAATATAATCTAGCTCTTGTCTCATTTGGTGCAACTTTAACTAATTTCTCTAAAACTTTAATTGATGTATTTAAAAATAATAATCTTTGCCTACGTAATTTTTTAATACTTGAATTAGGTATAATTTGTTTCCTTAATCTACCATCAATTGTCATCTTACGTAAAATTGATGTCCTACCAAGTGTTTCAAGTAATAAAACTGCCCATTTAAATTGTATACTTGGTGTAAAGTTACCATAATCTGCAACAGCTTCTTCCCTAATTCGACGGAATCTAACAATTGCATCCTCAATTGGCTCCTCACTACGTGATGGTAAAATTGGTTCAATTACACCTTGTGGTAACATCTTATAAGACCATTTCGTTGTATACCTGATAAATAATGATGGTTTAACATTACCTGATGATGATGGATGTGTTGGCTGTGTTGGCTGTGTTGGTTGTGCTTGTTGTTGTTCTGGTACCCTGCGTTTCGACATCAAAGCTTCTTTCCTTAATTGCATCTCTTTCTTTAATTCCTCCCTTTGTGCTTGCTTCTGTCGTTCACGCTCTTTCTCCTCTTTCAATCTCTCCTCTTCAATTATCTTACGAAGTTCAGACTTCTCATCGCGTGGTGTAACTGGTGTCATCTGATATCCAGCTTTCTCAAATCCACTACGATAAATAGATTGCGAATAAGTCAATGACCCTGATTTCTCAAGCTCTTCATAACTTGGTGGTGGTTCATCCATTTCATTACCTGTACCATCTTCAACGTTGGCATATTGCCCCCGTCCCTCTCCCTCTCCCTCATCATCTTCTTCTTCATCATCATCATTGTCTTCCTCTTCACTCGGTATAAGAGATGTCTTTGAATGTCGTGTACTTGATATATTATTGCTACCAATATCCGATAACAATACTTCACTTGACCCACGTTTCTTCTCCGCAGGCGGTGGCGGTGGTAAAGGTGGCGCAACAACACTCTCATCTCCGTTTCCAGCTCCAGTTCCATTTCCACTCACATTCTTGTTAAAATCTCCACTGTAGTTATCACTAACAACGCTAGATTTTGATGACGTTTCTGAACTACGTAATTTACTCTCTAGATCTTGCATCGCTAATACTTTCTCTAAACGCTGGATCTTCTCCTCAAGTTCTAAAATCTTGTTGTCTGTACCTGGTGCAGAAGCAGCTGTGGACGCGTCCATGTCCTCTACTATGAAAGTATGTGGTGGTGGTTGCTGATGTTGTTGCTCTTGTGGAGCTACGTTCGAATAAGAATTTGGCTGCGTATATCCGTGCCCATGGGACTGAGACTGAGACTGAGACTGGGGTGTGTAACTTATAGATCTCTGTTGTGGTTGTGGTTCCTCGTATACTCTATGCTGGTAACTTACAGCTCTGCCCTGCCGTTGCTGCTGAGGCTGCTGAGGCTGCTGCTGCTGTAGTGGTGGTGGTGGCTGCTGCTGTTGTAGTGGCTGCTGCTGTTGCTGTCGTTGCTGTCCCTGTTGTTGCTGTGGTGGATAGTAACTCTGTTGTTGATAGTACGCTTGATCCTGAGAGTAGTAGTTTTGCGGTTGCGGAACTGGAGGTGGTCCTCCTCCATATCCTGGATAACTCGCATAGTGGTTTTGCTGAGGTGGAGGTTGTGAATAGTGTGGATCAGGTGGGTAGTTCTGTTGTTGTTTAGTACCGCCTTGTGCTAATGGATGTGTCGTGAATTGCAACGGTGGTTGCTCTTGCGGATATGAATGGTGATGATGATGAGGACGTGGATGCTGTTGATGCATCTGAGGTTGCATTTGCTGTTGTTGTGGTGGTTGAGGTTTGCGCTTTTGCGGATTCACAAACACTGTCGAGTCGTCTAAAAGGTTGGCCCTCATTTGTGCCTTCTTCATCTTTGGCCACTGTAGAGATTACTGCAGTAGGGTATGCTTGTGATGAGATGTCTAAAATAGAACACGCTCTAGCTTAAGTTGGTTCCGATCTACAGGTCGAAAATTATCGCGCCCGTTTGTTGATCTTTTCTTCTTCTCCTTCCGCAAGCCGCTTCGTGGAAGGCATAATTCCGGCAACAAAGAGATGCCTAACTTGTTCTGCAATATAATGTAAGAGCAGTGATTAGTAGTACTACTTTTCAGGACAAGAATTGAAAGTTGGCATTTTAGTCAAGAAAGATACAGCGTGATTATTAGTAGCAATATAGTAGTTTCATAAGTACCTCGGAAATGAGTACCCTGGAAATAAGTAACCTGGAATATGTTCTTAACCGCAGATTTTTTAATGTGAAGCATTTGGAGTTCTGACTTTTGGTTCTAGCTAAAAGATTCAATATTTACTAAATAGTTGAGCTACAAGAGTGGAGTCTTCCTTTCACTCCAGTTATCCCACTGAGGTTGTGAGAGAATGCTCATGATTTTTGATGGTAGAAATACTAAACTTCGGCAGAGCAGTCCCGTTTACCACATTTGGGCCTCAGGTATATATAGGCGTTTATATTCTCTTTCATTAGAGCTCAGTGTAGGGCTTCGGGAGTTATTGGATTAAGAACACTTTAAAACCAAGCCTTCAACCTCAACTCGCAGAGATAAAGGTCTATTGACGGTCCTTTGAAACACGTTAATAAAAGTAGCAATAAGCCTCATTTTTTCTCTACAATGGTAGCTAAAAAGGATTTTACAACTATACATATTTAGAAATCTTATTTAAATGGTAGCACCGGTGTTTATCAACTCTATCAATATAAGAACAACAAGGGAAGGGAGCACACCATATAAGTTCTTTATATGCCGTGCATCTTTGCTCCACACAGTACGTAAAACTTAACCTGAAACGGTGCTTGTGGAGTAATGCTTTGTTCACAGCTAATCTGATTGCTCGTCCTTCTTGCATTCAATCTGCTCGCCAACATACCAGCAGTCTTTGTGTTCAGACAAATCTTGTGCCTGCTCTTCTCTCAAACTCATGAGCAACAAAACGATCAACCCTAACAGGGAATTACGACAAAAATCATTTCAGCTGTAGGGATTTAGTGATTCACATAAGGCTGGTGATAAAAGTGATAGAAAGTCAATTACTAGTTATAAATTTGTACTAACCTGGAAAAACACGAAGCAACTTACTGCTGTCAAAACCTCATTATTTCCATAATCCTTCAACTTAGGCATTTTTAAGAATTGTGCCGTGTAATTTGCTAACTAACCTGTTTGTGAAGAGTTTTCAATTTTCATATTTTGAATTTTAATGGGCTCCTCATCCTTAATTTACTATTGCTTTTTGAATTTTTTCCTAGGCTAAATAATCCCTTTATAGTTTTCTATTCAACAGCGTCAAACTAGCTTCGATCATTACACTATTTTCCGGGACATCTTTTATAATGAGCAAATGTTTGGTTTGGCACCCAAGTATCAACTTCACGAGCTAACTGGCAATAATTCTGGGCAACTTGCCTGCAGTTTGACTTTTAAATGTAATAAACAGATATGTTTGTCTATTTCTTTTGTTTTAAGGTTAACGCCAGCGTCAACAATTAAATAAAATAACTTTATCAAACAGACAGTTAAAGCCATCGGTTAGCAGTCAGCTCTCGGGAAACCTTCCTAAATAGGCAATTTGTGCACGTGATACTCAAAGATTGTGTTGAACGCGATACATTTTTTTGCATCAAAGGAGTGCATTAGCTCAGAGGTTTAGAGCATCGTGCTTATAGTCGTATCATGACGTCTATGCCTATTAGACTTCAATGTTTTAGAAACGCGATGGTCGCGGGTTCAAACCCCGCATGCACTACTATTCTGATATTTTTTTCCTATTTTTTTACTTCTAGCAGAAGATACGACTAGCCAGTGGTTACTTATGTTCTTGTCACATACAGATGATGGGTACAGTAAAATTATCCTAAGATTTTTGTTACACAGGACATCTCGGTATGTCAAGTCGACACGTATGAAGTTTACGCACTACTCTATTTTGATGATTAAATTTTTGATAATTTTCAGAGTTTTCTTTTATACAACTAAAGATGATAAATATAGATTAAACTAAATCTTTAAGCTTCAGCTAATTCTCTTAATCTTCTGATAGTAGATCTGATAGTTGCAGCTGCTGCAGTGGAAACAGTGTAAGCACCACCAGCAACACACTTCTTACAAGACTTACAAGTCCAGATACCTGTAGCATCTCTCTTAACAGTCTTCTTACCACAGAAAGAACAGTCGTATTTAGCGTGTTGTTGAATTTCAAGCTTCTTACATTGTCTTCTTAATGAAGAACCATATCTGATACCGTACTTACCGGTGATTCCGACCTTCTTTGTTCTCTTAGACCTTTAAAAAATATATGAGAAAACATGTTAGTAATTTGTTCAAGTAAGAATAAGTAGTGAGATTGAATTGATTGTAAGGATGGATTATATAGGTTTGTTTTATTCTTCAGTTGGTTAATTTTCCAATTTGAACAATACAGGGTTGTTCACTGCTGTTTTAACCACCTTGCGAAGGTAAATATCAATATTCCCAAACATTTGAAGCATGTGGAGTGTTTGCAAAGGTTTTGATTGTAATATTAGACACTATCTTAAGTTGTCATTTGCAATATGTAATGCGTTAGCTGAATCTCTGATGTTTTTATGATCCGTGTGTCTGCAATTCTGTCTCATAAGTGGTACGACTGAATACATACATTTTGTTTGGTGGTTGATAAGACTAAACAAGTAAATTCAAGTAGTTGCGTGTTCAACAACAGCAATATTCAACTACTGCATGAAAAGTTTCGCCTCACGTCTCTCGCTGGAGGGATTCGGTGCTAGGCATGGGCGCAGGAGTTGGTCGTGGGGAGCAGGAGCAGGAGCAGGTTCCGTCTCCCGCTGCGATCCAGGCACTTCCCCTCGCGGATCCCCTCCACAGCGCAAAGGCAGCTCGAAAACTCTGCGTCCCGGTTCGGGAGTAGTGACTGGCAATTTTTTGTGCAAAGAATTTCTATTTTGAGCAAAGAGGGCTTGAATACGAATGAGCACAAAATAACCAAACCCTTACATTAGCCACGTGACATATTTGTTTTTTATGAGATCATGATTTTCTGTTTTGGAGTCGGGTTGCTGTAAGTGAAATCAAGCCTGACAAATTTGTTGGAGACATCATCGTATCTGTTGCAATTCAATTCTCTGAGATTAAGTGAGACTGCAAAATGGACGATGATGATGCTTTCCTCTATGGTGATACAGAACCGCAAGAAGACATTGTTTTGAAAACTGAGGAAGGCGAACAAGATGTAACTTTACAAACTACCACAGAACAACAACAGCAACAGCAAGAACAAGAAACAATTGATGGTGGCAATAAGGAAGGAGAACTTAAAGAAGAGTTAATGGATGAGAATTCAGAGGAAGATGAAGATGATGAGGATAGTGATTCAGATGTTGAGTTTATAATCGGTTCATTAGAATCCAAACCAGCTAAATTACCAGAATCTGTTACAAGTGCAATTACAGCTGAAACTAGCCCCGAGGATATTGACTCAACAGAATCAACAAATATGGAAGGTAAACCTATAGGGATGGGCTTGAATTCCAATGTTATGATCAATGAAGGTAATGATAATACTAATTATTTGAACGTTGATGCAAATGGACAACTTAGAACGGTACCTCGAATGACAGTTACTGCACAAACGCTGGACGTAGATAAGATTGGGTTACTTAAAGATGTACCAATTACTGAAGTTGCACTTGAAGAATTAAAGGATAAACCGTGGAGATTACCAGGGGCAGATATTTCAGATTATTTTAACTATGGATTTGATGAAGTTAGTTGGAAAGCTTACGTTAATAAACAAGAACGATTGAGGAATGAGTTTGCGTCTGGAAATATGATGGGTATGGGTATGGGTGTTAATATGATGAACGGATTTATGCCTCCTCTTGGAATGAGCGGTATACCTGGTATGGGTGGATCGAGTGGAATGCCAGGTATGATGGGTATGAATATGTCAAATATGACCGGAATGGGAGGTATAACAGGGATGAACAATACAACAAATAATACCAATACCAATAACAATAACAATAGCAATAGCAATAGCAACACTAACAGCACTGCAAATGTCAATTCAAATACCAATAACAGTAACAGCAACAATAACAGTAACAGCAATAACAATAACAATACTAGCAGCAGTGGTGTTAATGTGAGCCGACAAGAGGTGAGAAATGATCCTCGTGATTACAGAGACCAAGTAGATAAAGATTTGGAGAAAGGGTACAGTAGACGTGATGATAGAAGAGAAGACAGGAGGGACCGTGATCGTAGAGACAGGGATAGAGATAGAGATAGAGACAGAAGGGACCGAGATGAACGAGACGATAGAGAAGAGCGTGGCGATAGAGGTGATAGGAATGATAGAGGGGAGAGAAGACGTCGTAGGAGGCGTTGAGACAAGCTCTTTTTTCTGTAAAACTACTATTTAAAGTATATATTAGCTAAAGAATAATTTGTAAAATCATCAGGTTAATATAAGGTTATTTAACACCCTTCTTATAAAACAAGTTCAGGATCAGCACCACTTGCAATATTACACTGATGCATCAATCTCTTTTCATTAGGATCAAGTTCACCAGTAACAGAATGGATTACGCCTCTATTATGGAAAATACACAAATCACCTTCTTTCCATTCATGACAATAGACATATTTTGGACCAATTGCAGGCCTCATAAGTTTCTGAACTTTCTCTCTAGCATCTTCAAGTTCGGCAATGATATTACCGTTTGAATCTTTCAAACGATAAACACAACATCCATGAACTTGTAAATGATGATTACCAGTTTCAGGGTTAGTCCAAACAAGTGGTAATTTTTTGATTTTAGATTCTTCCCATTCAGGCAATGTATCAAAGGGAGCTTCTTTACCTTCACTTACAATTGTCAATCCATCACTAGTAGCTTTACACTCATTTATGTAAATATAAGGATGAGGAGCATATTCAACAATTGTATTTAAAGCGAAAGCCTTGTCTTCATCAGAGAGTAAATCAAATGCAATTTTACCTGAAGCAAATGCAGTTGCACCTTTAGCGATATTGATTTCTTCATTTGTATCCTCGTAAACAATAAATTGTCTCTCCTTTGAATCGGGAACAATCAATCCCAAAAGGGTTGTAACAACTGGTGGTGAAAGCTCGTATAGGGCAGCATCGATATGCCATCTATAGAACCTAGTTCTACCTTGTGCGATTTCTTCTTCAGTAAGCAATTTCTTGTGAAATGTCTTATGTGAAGGATGTTCAAGAGTGAACTCTTTCATCCCTTCATGGCCAGCATCGAATGAACCGTTACCGACCATCATAACTTCTGGCCTTCTTGGCACGCATCTACCGTCTTTAGCCAAAATACTCTTTTTGGAATGGAACAATTCTTCCTTGTGACCGTAGTTTGTTGCGCTTGAAGGGTCAAAACGCACATTTAGAGCGTGCTGTGATTCCGGTGTAAGGTCTTGCTGGTTCTTGATTATTAGAACGGAATGTGTAAGCAATGCCCGTTTGAGCTGCGCAAAGTCATCCTCGTTTAGTTTGGAAGGATCGTTTGTGTAGGATGGGAGCGTGATAACTGCACCGAGTGGTTGCTGTGGTGTAACTGTGATTGTGTCTCTGATCATTGCCTGGCTACAAGAGAGATGGCTACACAGACGGGGAGAACAGCAATCCGACTGTCCTATATATATGTACCACCCCCGGATCCGGCACACCGGTTGCTCCTTATCGCCCGTTGTTATCTCTGGCTACAGCCGCGTCCGGCGTCGCCGGGTGTTTTCAGCGCTCAGTGGCTGGCCCCAGTTCTCAGATATACATATACACCGTCTACAAACATCACAGCTGCATCGCTGGCGACAGCGCTACAGGGCAAACAGCTCGTCAGCAGGAGGTGGCTGCAGCGGCTGCAGCGGCTGGTGCACTGTTTCTGCATCGTTCTTCTCCACGATGACATCACCACAGAGAAGAGACAGGCTCACGTTCTCCGCCGAGCACATCTTTGTCTCAGCGAGCAGCAGACAGACGTCTTCGACGACGTTGTTTTCCACACTTCCATTCTGCACCTTCGTGTTCATCCATTCGTTGAAACAGCTGAGTCTCTGCGCCTGTATCTGACCTGAAGATAGATTTAAGAGGTCCAATTTGTATTTCGCAAACGATCCATCAGGCGCAATGTACTTTTTGATTGGATCATCCGTTTTGATCACAGACTTGATTGGATCTCTTTTGAGTTCAACTCTTTCAGGTTTCTTCCACCATTTGGTCTTGATCTCCTTGTACTGTTTCTTAGGCTGTGTGTAAACTATTTTGTCTTGAGGTACATCATATGAAACTTTCAATGTTATAATAAGATGATGTTGTTGCTTTTGTTTTTTGATTGCAATTGGATCAACAAGGATTTCAAATTCTTCATTCAATTTAACTACCCCATGGTAATCGAGAGGATAGAATTTAGTTTTGATTATATGTGCTCCATTATCTAAAACAATTTGGACTTTACCGTTATATTTACGCAATTCAGGAATCTTGATCTCTCTTACCTCTAACAAACGAATGAAAATATGATTAGGGAGTGAAGGCAAAGGTAAAGGTGTTGTCGGAGCTACTTCAGTGATTAAAGTTGCTGGTTCTTCTTCATCATTTGCATGAATTAGTTCCTCCTTACGAGCTTGTTCACGTAATTTTGCCTTCAAAGTTTCTTGTAATTTTTGATGTTCTTTCTTCAATTCCATTTGTTTCCTACTTTGCTCGAATTTTTCAACCATTGTTTTCCTAGCTGGTGAAATGTTACCTTTAGGTAATGAAATACCGAGATCTATTACAGTACTTACTAAATTTTCTTCATAATTTTCATCATCAGTAGTATCTGCTAAATCTAATTCTTCATGCATATATTCTCCACGTTGTGATGGCCAATATTTTAATTCATTCTTCATTGTTTTTTTCTCACCAGTATCAGCAAAATTCATCATTTTAGCGTCATTATCTTGTCTTATTATATTCTTGGTTTTATTATGTAATCTCTCGAAAGTATCTGAGTGAGTTAATGTCATTGTCGGTATATATCTTTCCTCTTCACAGTTCCAAACTGATTTCAGTAAATCAATACTGCTGTTATTGAATTCGAAATCAAATTCATGATTCTCATTACTATTACTCTTACCATTATCATCAATTGTGAAACCATTGTTTGTCATATCAGTGAGATCAACTGTAAGCATACTCAAATCAATTGGCTCTGTCTTGGTTGCAACATCAGTTGGTTTAGGGTCAACTACTATTGGTTTCACTTCTAATCTATCAAGGACAGAAGATGAATTACTGTAAATTCTTTTATCCAATACTTTAACATTGAGTTTCGATTCTGCAACTTTGACAGCGGATTTAATTGGAGATTTTATACAATCGAATTCGATTCTAGCAGATTTTGTAACATTATGAGGAATTTGATTGTTCCAAATATCGAAGATAGATGTTTCTTTGAGTTTGCTGTTTGAGTTTCTTTGCACTGTTGCTGTTGTTGAATGTTCATTCTCATTCTCATTCTCATTTTCATGTCCATGTGGTTCATAGAATGAGTCCTCGAAAGGTAGCTCCAAGACATAATCGGCAGAATTAAAACTGGATATTGATGTATCTTCTTGTGGCATGTTTTCAAGGAATGGATTGTCAAGCTCTGCACTAGTTGGTGGCGGTGTACCAGGGATGTCTTTCACAAGACCCTCCCCCCTATCTTCTTCATCATGAATGATCGAATCGTTGGTTTGCTCGATACTCGAAGATTCAGCATCAGGTAAGGTTACCTCAACAAGGTTTGCATCCACGACAGCTTGCTCCTGCACAGTAGCTTTCTCATAATGTGAATCCTTTTTAACAGGCTCTTTGAGGACAACATCAGTGTCATTACCATTATTTGTTGTTGCAACTATATTGAGATCGACAACTTCGTCAACCAACATTCCATTCCGGACAGTATCAAGTACCACTCTATCGTTGAAATCATCGAGGTTGATAAGGTTGCTAGTATCGTTGAGATCAACACTGCCTTTTCTTTTAGGGAACGGACTTGCTAGTGTCAGTTCACTGTCATCACTATCATCGTTGTCCCAATCATTTTTCCGGTTAGAAGCACCGAGTTCAGGCATACTGTGCATACTTATATCAGGAACAATGGGTGGTAGTTCTCTGGTGATACACTCCTGTGGGTCGGCAGCAAATGTCACCCTTTTAGGACTGGAAATAGGGGACGGATCTGGAGAATCTGGAACTGGTGGCATCAAAGAGTTGATCCGAGACTGAGTGGATCCGGGGTGTTCCTCTTGAACCTGTTTCCCGATACTCAGCGGCTGTGTCCTGTCGGCGTCCGTATCCATGGAATAGTCAGCAATGCTGGTATTGTTGGCGTTGATGTTGTTGTTGTTGTTGTTGCTGTGGTTGATGTTGTTGACAGCAGAGGTGCTGTCTGTGGTGAGATCTGCAAGCAGGTCGTCCATCGACACGCTGGCTCTAGCGGCGGCAGTTTCTGCGGTCATTCTCGGCGGCAGTGGCGGGCTACAAGACAGACAGACAGATGCAACAGGACCAGCGTCTGCTCCTTCCTGCGTTCGTTTGTTCTTTCGTTTCACACACCCCCAAGCAGGTCGACCTGGATCATCAACACCCATCCGGGCACCTGCCGCATTGGGCAAAACGTCAACACGCGGGCACGCGCTGGCCCGCAACGAGCCTCCCGCCTCGCCCGCCCGCCGGCGTCGCGTTTCGCTTCGCGGGCGGGCGAGCAGCACCGCACCGCCCCCAGCGGCAACAGCAGCAGCAGCAGCAACAACACCAACCACAACAACAACAACAACAACAACAACTGCACAGCTCATCTTCTACAGCTGCACCAACAACAACACGACACGTCTTACACACAAGTGCACCTCCGTGTCTACACCGCATCCACCGTTTCACACACGCAGCTCCATCTCCGCCCCTCCTTACCTTACCCTACGTTACCACCAATGGCACACACTCCTTCTGCATCCGAGCTCAAGGCAGCAAAGGACAACCTCGTTGCGTCTCTATTCGAACTGTCAAAGGCAGCTCAAGGTGTTTCAAAGTCCGCTGTCACTTTTTTCAATCTATTGGAAGGCGAGCCACTAGATTCCAACCCTTTCGCAAAGAGAGATCTGGCAAATGCGGTTTCAGCTGTCAATTCTCATCATTCACAAACAACAAAGTCCGGTAAACCAAAACCGATTAAGGACCCTAATGCTCCAAAGAAACCTTTGACATCTTATATCCTTTTCTTCAATCATTTAAGATCAACTGTTGCACAAGCTAATCCAGAACTAACTCAAACAGATATCGCCAAAGAAGTTTCTCGTCAATGGAAGGAGATTTCTGAAGAAGATAAAAATTATTGGAAAGGATTGTACGAGAAGGAAAGGGAGAAGTACGATTTAGCTCTTAAATCTTATAACCAATCCAAGGAAGCCTTACAGCATGCCCAGCAGATGGAAGATATGGTAAATATGGTCGATGTAGACGGCATCGAAGGTATCGATTTACCTCCAAAGAAAAAGTCAAAGAAATTAAAGAAATAGATTGATGATCATATTATCTCACAAATAAACAATAATAATATCAATATCAATATCAATATCAATATCAATATCAATATCAATATCAATAACAATTACGAAAACACACTAAAAAATTAACATTACTCTGTACAATACACATTTCTGCTGTTCCTTCTTTTCCTTTGCTACTTGAATTTCTATTCTTTATCCATCTCCTAATCGATTTTGTTATTCAACTTGATCAATCCACTCTCTACTCCCCCATTCATATATCCACCTATCCATCCATCTATCCATCCATCCATCCATCCATCCATCCATCCATCTCCATGTATCAAGCCATGCATTCACCACTATCTCATTTCCTTCACCAAACGTTGTATATTTTACCACTCATCCCATCTATTATATATATTATATCGAACTGTAAACTATGAGACTATAAGATAACACAAGAAAACTTTACGCATTGTATCTTGCTTCGCCGTGGTTATTATCACTATGGCTGTTTCGGCACGTGTAGTAACTCATAAAGGTATCGTACATCATCCCACATAAACAACTATATCGTCCACTATCCCCATCATTCAAAGTTCTACTAACTACTCTTTCTTCACTCTTCTCCACATCTCGTAATGGTTCCGCAGGTGTCAGATATGTATACTTTCCCGCCCACAGTGGCATCAGATCGGGTGTAATCAATAATTGGGTCTTTGATGCAGCAGAGGTTGACGCTGATGTATATTCAGATGATCCTGAACTGGAAATAGGCGGTGTAGAATAAACCATCGTACCATTACCTATATTTTCATTTTTGTTCTTGTTCTTGTCAAACATACAACTACTCTCATCTTCTTCAATCGAATTTTCATCTTCACCTTCACCTTCAACTTCATTTTCACCTTCACCTTCACCTTCATCTACTACATCATCATCATCGTACTCTTCATCTTCACTATCAAGATCAACATCACCACTTTCTTCATCGTAATCTTCTTCATCCTCATCCTCATTGTAATCATCTCCATCTCCATCTTCATCTTCCTCCTCATCACCACCGTTATCACTATTCCCATCATATTCAGTGTCTCCCGCACCTTCTTCTCCACTAGAATCATCGTCACCACCAAAACCTTCACTTTCTTCACTCTCATGTTTCCCCTCTTCAACGCCATTACTTGTATAGGCAACACTACTACCCCTCCTTAATTCCTTAGTCTTGACATTCTTTACCTTCAATTGATTACTGCTACTACTACTACTTCCACCAATGTTACTGTTGTATCCGTTCCCTCGTTCTAACACATTCACTGTAACCAACCTTTTGCTGCGTTTCCTCCTTGGTAACTCAATATAACCATTCCTTTCTCTACCATTAACCCCAATTCCGTTACCTGTACTTACACTCGGCACAGTCCAGCTGTTAAATTTCCATCCAGGTGTAAAATTTGGCGGTATAGCTCTCAGTACACGAGATGATGCAACAAATTCAGAACCTGTATCAATATCCATATTCATCATATGGTTATCTTTTAAACTTATATTCTTCCCCATTCTAACACTCATTGTCACTCCACTCTGATACTGGCTTTTGATCAATCAATTGAATGTGCAATAACCTCGTTGATTCCTCCTACTGGACTTGCATCGTCATCATCAGTAATCAATCACCTTTCTTCAATACTTTGCACTGCCTTGATTGCGGAAAATATAGCTGAACATCTCAAATTTCGACAAAGCTGAAGCGAAACGAAGCGAAACCCCAACTTTTTCATCATTCAACGAGAGTGTCTCTATACAACTAAGCATTTCAACCCACGCAACCCACGCTTCCTCCCCAACTAATATCAATGTTTAGGCAGATTAGACGTCTTACAACAACATCTACAGGTGCTGCTGGTTTACCACTTAGTAAATTAATCCATCGTCCTGATCTTTGGAAAGGTTTACCATCTGATATAGTTGTTCAATTATATAGAGCAAGAGTTATCAATTTAGGTAAAAATTATAAACGTTCAGAATCTGAACTTGAAGCAATTTTATCAACTGCTTCAAATCCTTTAGAAGCTCAAACTCTTTACAATATTTATAATTCAACTGAAGCTGATATTTACAAAGCTGATACTGAAACTGATTATGATAATTATATTACAGAAGGTGAATATATGGAAGATCCACTTGAACCTTACGGTTTTGATGAAAATCCAAGTTCAGCTCAAGATATTGTTAGAGATTTTAGAGATTTAATGGAATTTAATCGTAAAGCAGCTTTTGAATTACCTCAATTAATTAAATTTAGGAAAAATTATACTCCAATTAATAAATCTGAGAAACCAATCATATATAAATTTACAAAATTTATTGGAGAATCTCATCCAGGTGAACGTAAAGTTGTTTTAAAATTTAAATTATCAGATTTAAAATTATCAGAAATTGAAGAACATAAATTTAAACTTTTATCAGGTTCACGTTATGATCATTATACTGATGAATTCCTTATGTCATGTGATAAATTTTTAGAACCTGCTCAAAATGCTTCATTTTTAAGTAATGTTTTATCTGATTTAATTAATGAATCAAAGAAAAATCCAATTGAATTCTTTGATTTACCTTTAGATAAAAGACATACTATTGCTAAATATTCTAAAAAGCAAAGAAAAAATAAAAAATTGGTTCAGTTCCCTCAAAAATGGAATAAACCTCAAAGTTCAAATAATGTTGATTTCTCTAAATTAGTTTGATTTCTCAATTTTATAACATGTATATAGGTTTTGATAAATTTTTATTCCCTTTCTTCAAACAAATGTAGTAAAACTTTTTTTTTCTTTAATTATTGACACTACTGTTATTGATTCCAATAACCAATAATACTAGTATGATACAATAGATGCTCTAAAAATTCGGGATGAGCCTCCCATCATTTTTTGACATTTAAAATTACGTTTCGCTGAAATACGTATTTCTGAATTGGAATTAATTGTACGTAATTCGGCTGGTTTACGATTGGCTTATCGTTATACACGTTTTAAATAAGCATGGCACCAACACGTAGCAGGAGAGGTGGGAGACCAAGAGGTAGACCTGCAGCGTCAAACTCTGTTTCATCAAGAGCAGCAGCAGCAGCAGCTGCTGCAGCTGCAGCGTCAGTGACAGTGACATCGACAACTGAATCTGCATCTACAACGAACATAAATGAGGTGCCGTCGTTAACTAACCATGCTACAAATACTAACACTGCTATTTCAGCTGCGGCAACTGCATTGAAGCCAGGATTGGCGCATGCAGCTGGTATGCCTGCGTCAGCTTCATTGCCTCCTATACCTGTGAAAGTAGCTACCCCGCATTCAGTGAAGGAAGAAATGCAACAACAGCAGCAGCAGCAACATCAGCAACAGCAACAGCAGCAACAACAGCAGCAGCAAAAACAACAACAGACAAATAGTAGTGATGATAATGAAACTTTTCTCGATGAAATTTTCACACTTGTAACTGATAATGACGGGAATTCAAAGGAAGATTTAAGTGCATTGAAGGAAGTACATGATAAATTGATCCAATTTTACGAGATTGTACATAATGAGATCAAATCACGTGGACTTTTGAACAAATTGAAGTATAATCCGGAGAGAAATATAGGGAAACGTTCGTTGTCAGATACACAAGAAATAGATAATGCAAACACTGAGATAAATTCTGGGAATGTGGATGCGAAAGTGGAGTCAAGTGATACTAATAATGTTGAAGGAGAGATAGGTGAACCACCTTTGAAGAAGATTAGGTTAAAACTAGAGTCAACCCCTAAATCACCGGATGAAATAAATGATGTCAAAGATGCTACATCTGTTGATCCTATAAATGAAATTCCCGTTGATATTGAGGAACAAAACGAAACTGGGAATAGTAATAATGAGATTGATGGTGATGATATAATACCTTCAGTTTATTCAGAGAGAAATCCTACAGCTTTAGAACATATAGATATGGAATCACTTTTAGAGACAGCTAAAAGTCAAGTTGAACTTTATGATGATGATAAGGCACGTCAAAACAGTCATAGTGAATATGAATATTTATGCAAGAAATATGCGGTTAAATCATTTCCATTATCGAATTTACAAGATTTATTACCAGGTAAAATACCTGATACAGATTTTAGTAATGCACCAATAACTTCAACTCAAGGTACACAAATTGCATGGAATTCATTTTGTTCATATGTTGATCCATTTTTTAGACCTTTCAATGAAGATGATTTAAAGTTTCTGAAAACTGAATATGTTGCACCAAATTACTTGATTAAAATTTTAGTTGAAAAGAAAACAGGTGTTATCGGTGATCCTGAATTTATACCACCACTTGGACCATGGTATCAAGATGTTTGGAATGGTAAAGTTGGAAGTAAATGGATGAATAAAATTAAAAAGGATAGTTTAGCTAAGGGTAAAAATGGTTTAGATGATGATTGTTCTTGTGGTCCATTAACGAGTCGTGTTTTGAGTGCAATTGTTTCTGATAGCGAAGAAGTTGATGATAATGAAAATGAGAAGAAAATTAAGGGAGAGAAAGGGAAGAGCAGAAAAGTGGGTGTAAGATTTCAAAATGATGGGAACGGTGAAAGTGATGTTAATGGAGAAGGTGAAGGAGACGGAGATGGAGATAAAGATATTGATGGTGAAGGATTTGATGTTAATTTAAGTTTTGAAGAAGTTGAGAAAAAATTAAAGAAAGAATTGGAATATATTGGAATTTTCATGAATGTTGTACAAGCAATTGACGATCCAAATTGGGAACAAGATTGGAGTACACGTAAGGAAGATGATGAAGTTTGTCGAGAATTACGTAAATTACAGAAGGAATTACGAGAAGTACAAGAAATAAATAATTTTAGGAAAAATAAAATGATTGATATCGTTGAAGAACAAATTGCATGGCAAGAATATATTATGATTGTTGAAGATTTAGACAAACAAGTTGAACAATATTATAGGAGGAGATTGAATAGTATGAGTGGAGGATCGAATAGTAAGAAAACACGTAAGAAGACAGATGAAGAAAAGGAAAGGGATGATCAAGTACATTTATTGAGTAATGCTAGTTTTAAAAGTGTTTTGGATAAACGTAGGAGATGGATTGAGAAAATTGGAGTTTTATTCAAAAGTAATCTGGAGATGAGACGAATGCCTGAGAAGAGTATTTTCAAGGAAGAAGTTGAAATAGAGGAGGAGAAAGTTTCAGATGAAGAGAAATCAAATAAGGGTAAAGAGGATGGTGATATAGTTGAGGATGTAGAAGCTGATAATAGTGTAGGTGATGCAAGTGACAGAAGTAAGAAGGGGGTAAGTGAGGATAAGGTAGAGAAAGGAAGCGAAGGTAAAGTTAAGGAGGAAGGAGAAGGAGTAGAAGATGACGATGAAGAAGAAGAAGAAGATGATGATGAAGAGGATGAAGAAGAGGAAGCAGTGGAGGACGATGAGGAAGAAGAAGATGATGAAGAGGAAGACGAAGAAGGAGAAGGAGAAGAAGAAGTAGAAGAAGAGGAAGAAGAGGAGAATGAAGATGAGGAAATGGAAGTTGATGAAGAGGAAGAAGAAGAAGATAACGAGGAGGAGGAAGAGGAAGGTGTGGTGGAAGGAGGCGTAGAGGAAGAAGAAGAGGAGGAGGAAGAGGGGGAAGAGGAAGAGGAAGAGGAAGAGGGAGATGAAGAGCAGGAAGAAGAGGATGATGATGAGGAGGATAATTGATGGGAATTTAAAATGTAAACTAAAAACATGTAATCTATAGTAAAGCTAAAAATGTAATTTTCACTAATTTAATACGCTGACTTTGAAGTTAACACCATTGATTGATTCAATTTGTTCATCAATAATTGCGGGTCCAACAAGTAAAGCCAATTTAACGGGACCTTCCTTTTCGTCCGTGAAATCAAGAATATTCATAACTATACCTAATTGATTGATAGAATCAATATCCAAAATATCAGAGTTTCCAGGAACCAATTTTACGATTGAATGTTTCTTATCAGGGTAAATTCTAGTTAACCTGAAATTTCCAGTTAGCTCGGCAGATTTTTGCAGAAGTTCATTTACACGTTCAGTACGTTTACACCATTGATTATTAGGTAGTTTCAATCTAAGGAAAAGGAAATCTGTTGATTTTATTAACGGAGAATTTTCATCATCATTCAAAATTGATACATCAATTTCAATATCGGCCAAAGTTTTAAATAAGATGCGACAATCATTTGCATTTGGTAATACAGTTTGAGTGAAAATTGTCAGAATTTCAGAAATTGAATCGTTCTCCGAGAATGGATTATCGATGATTGAAGAAATACGATAAACTAAGTTATATTTTTCAGGGTTTGCATCTTGGTAAATTCTCTTTTCTGCACGTAAAATGGAAACAGGATCTTTCGAAGCTAAAGCTTCCGCATAATTCATTGTATGAGAGCTAGGAATTTTAGTGGAATAGTGATTGTTGAAGAGAGAGAAAATGGAAAAAAAAAGTTTAATCCTTATTATCTATCATGTACGCGCGTGATCGATCTACTCACACCAGTGTTACTAGTGTTGAGCGGGAACAACCATGGAGTACTGTCACAAGTACCGGATAGGATACGACGAATTGAAAGAATTGTGGGGAGTTAGTGATGATATAGCAGTTGTGGAAAAGCTCGTGCAAGGATTGAGTGAAGGAACAGGGACCAAATATGTGATTGATGACAGGGAGAGATGCGTTTATGTACGAGAATGTGAAGCTAGTTCTTTGGAAGGTACAGATATTGAGCGGATAGAACAAGTGCTTACGGAGATGGCACGAAAGATCAGAACGGAGACAGAATAATTTAGAAGTATTTTGTGATTATATAGGTAAAGAGAGAGGGAGAAAGAGGGAAAGATTGGACAGGGATAAGATAGTATTTGTCAAATACTCATTTAAGCAGCCCAGAGTTTCTTGAGGAGACCGAAAACACCGTCTTTCTCTTCATTTTCCACTTTGTAGACACCGTAACCGGCAACAAAAGTACCGAAAGCGAGTAAAGCCATTGCAGCGTTGTGAATTGAACCATAGACTCTCTTTGGGATATAATCGATAATACAGGATTGTAAACCAGCGTAACAGTGGTAGAGTAGGAGAGCGCACATTGCGGAATCGAGTGGAGAAGTACCGGTGACGAAAGGAGCAGCGACTAATGGGACAAGACCGATTGAAACAACTCTTTCAAAAGTCCAGTGGAGGGAACCGTGCAGTTTAGATGGTGGTGGTGGAACGTAGGCATCGTTGACAGTTCCGACAATGTTACCTGGAGGCTGTGGAATGGTCTTGAAGAAAGATCTTGTTGCCGCTCTGGACGCAAAGACAGATGGTCTGGTGAGAGGAGATAGTCCTAGTCTGGTGGAAGCAAGCATTTGTGGCTGACAGAACGGGTATATAGGAGCTAGTACAGCGTCTTACCTACCGACAAGGGTGCTGTGATGGATACACAGTGATGGTGTTGTAAGTATAGGCATGGCATGGCAAGCTCTGGCAAGGTTCCTCCTTCCCCCACACAGTGGAGTCCCGTCAGACGCATTCGCGGGCACTCGATAGGCTAATTCGTTTGGCGGGGCGAACACGCGTCGGAAATCGCGCACGCGCTTCCGGGCGGCGATACCCGGCGATACCCGGCGATACCCGGCGATACGCTGCGGACACAACGCGCACAAGCGCCGGGGCAGGTCCGGTAGGCCCGGTAGTGCCGCGTAACCGCCGGGACGGCGGCGTTTGCGATTCTGCGCGGCGGCTGCCGTTTTCGGATTCTGCGCGCGGGGGCTGCGACGAGGCGCGGGGCGTGCGGCGCCGCCCGCTCCGCTCCGCTCGACAAGAAAATTAAAGTAAAGTCGCTGGCGCTGGCGCTGGCGGTGGCAGCTTCGAATCCGCTCCTTCACTGTCATTTTGACGGATCTGGCATATTCCATCTGGATCACTCTCGGTGGAACCTGTGCCGTAAACGTTTGAGTCACTCTGTGCACGCTGTGTTGTTTCCTCTCGCCACAGAGGCTACTAGAGCTGTCGAAGATGCCACCGGAGATACTTCACGCACGTGCGGCTGGCAACAAGTACCCCCGCAGTGACAAAAGGTGGCAGGATGAGTTGTCCGCTTCTCATAGTGACAATGACAATGACATTGACAATGACATTGATAATGACATCGACAAAGAACGTGAAAGTGGAAATGGAAGTGGAAGTGAAGGTGAAAACAGCAAAATCAATCTTAATGTCAATGCCAATGTCCCTGAAACACATGCAACAGCACCTATATACGATTCAAGCGGCAATCCACTCAATTACATCATTGTCATTGATGCAGGTTCTAAGGGGACAAGAGCGTACCTTTATGCGTACTCCTCCTCTCCTCCCCTTTCCCCACTCCCCACTCTTATATACGCTGATGACTGGCACAAGAGGATAAAGCCAAGTATCGAATCTATAGTTGCAGATGACGGTCTCAGCTACATTCCATTATATCTCGACCATCTACTTTACAATATAAACAACATAGTTCCAGTGGAACAACACTATCGAACCCCAATTTTCTTCCATTCAACCGCAGGCTTCCGTATCCTCGAACCAGATATCCAATCAGAAATACTACAACATGTTTGTTCATACTTTCAATCTAAAACAGACTACTATATTCCAGATTGTTCATCTCATGTCAATATAATCGATGGTGACGTTGAAGGTCTCTATAGTTGGATTGCTCTAAATTATTTACGTTCTTCCTTCGATAAATCTGCAGGGCTGCTTCAATTGGGCGGCGGCTCAGCTCAAATAGTGTATGAATCTCCGACATCTGTTAACCCATTTAATGGGATAACCCTATATTTAGATAGAGAATATACATTATATTCGAACTCTTATTTGGGTTATGGCTTAAACCAAATTTTCCAAGAATATTTACAATCATTAACTTCTTTATCTTCAATAACTTCTTTATCTTCAATAACTTCAATTAATGCTGAATCAACTTCACATTATCAGACCAATGGTGCAACATCAAATTCATTCATTGATCCTTGTTTACCGAAAGATTATATATCCACTATAACAATTGATGATAAACAATACATATTCAATGGGTCAAGTGATTATGATCTATGTAAGCTGAAAATATATGATCAAATTGTTAAAAATACTAATTCTTGTTCTGGTTATTCAAATTTCGAATTATCACATTGTCTATTATCATCATCATCTGTAAATTATGATATTCAATCTCATGAATTCATTGCAATCTCAGGTTATCATAAAGTCGTAAAGCAATTATCTCATTTATTGGATTTTGACCCTCATGAAAAGGGTAAATTGATTGATGCAACTGAAAAAATTTGTACTTCTAACTTATCTCAACTCAATAATTTCCCTAATAAAGATAATTTATCAATTGATCAAATATCGACTCTTTGCTTTAAATCTGTTTACATCCATGCAATTCTTCATACAGGTTTTGGGGTACCTTCAGATTCAAAATCTTTGATTTATAAAAATAAATTCAATAATTTTAAATTTACTTGGACTTTAGGTAGAGCATTACTTTATGCAGCTGATGATTTACTACAATCTGAGAATGATAACCCTAATTCACTTAAAGTTGGATTCATCAAACAAATAAATAACAATATTTTCTATAATGGTGCTGAAAAAAATGGTATTAAAGCTAGACCTATATTTGAACTTAAAGATGAATATCCAACACCAACACCTTTATCACAGAAATTACCTTACAGTGTTGATGAAACTTCAAATTCTGAAATTTTCGTACCTACATCATCTTTAAATTTCTTAACTTTAACATTCTTATTTTTCTTATTATTAATTGGATTATTAAGTTTGTTAATCCTATTCATACCAAATTTACGTCGAAAAGCTTTCATAATTTTCCGTCACTTCTTATCAAAATTTAATCAATCTATTTCAACAAGATCATCAACATCAATTAATTCTTCATCATCATTATCATCTAATCTTTATGATAGAAATTTGTGGGAATTTCCGTCAAAAGTCAATGATTCCAATCTTGAACTGGATTCATTAACTTTTAATAATGTAAACGCTGATAACAAAATTAATAATGAAAACAATAATCTTGCTACCCTTAATAACAATGTCACAATTACTCAAGATGATTTGGAATTCATATTCGATGACGAAGATGAAAATGGTTCCCTTGATTGGGGTAATGATTCTGATGGAATTGAACGAGCTGTATAAATAATTTTAGGAAAAAATTAAATAAAACTTGTAATAATTAACATCTATGTATGAATAAAAGTAATGTATCTCATCTTTTCTTATCTTTATTTCTCATCTTTTACACTAATATTCTCATCTTTTACACTAATATTCCAACTACGTAAATCCTCTCTAACTTCTGCTTCAGCTAATGGTCTCATCCTTTTAGCCTTCCTCTTCCTTTCAGACTGATAATAGAAACCAAAAACATTATCAAAATCATCATCATCATCAACAACAACATGATCATCAATCTTATCAACAATTTCTTCACTTTCATCATCGGTTTGACTCTCTTCGAATTCTGCAAACAAACTTTTACTATCCTTTTCCGAGAAATCATCATCTTCATCACTTATACCCCAATACTCATCATTATCAATCTGTTGTCCTTCTTCCTTACTACTATCTTGCATTCCACAAACTTCTCCATCACAAACAACAACATCAATCATGTCAAGTCCTTCCTCATTCTTCTTCCATCCATTACCATTCCTTTCAACAATATCACGTACACATTCAGTCGGTGAAAACTCTTTATACATTTGAGATTTTAATTGCCATGTAAATCTATATGTATTATTTAGCATCTCATCAACTAATGATGTATCTCGTAATGCTGTTTCACATGCTTTAATCATCATCGTTTGTATACTTGCACTAACTTCTGATTCATCAACATTATAATTATTATGATTATTCGTTATTATTGATGGTGAAGTCGGTATTATCGAAGATTTACCAATTGAAAATTTCGATGATGGTTTACGTTTAATATCTATAGGTGATAATGATGATAATGATGAACGTGTTTTAGGTGATTTTTGTGTCGACTCAATTCCATTGAATCTGAAATTTGAAATCGATGCCCTAGGTGACGGAATGTGTGTCTCATTCAATCTATGTGATTTATTGCTACTAATACCTCGATTCTTTATTGATAATCCATTGCTTAATTCTTCACCTACATTCTTGGAACCCCTCGATTCCGCTGTTGAACGATAAATCACATTCTCATCAGCAGATAAATGTTTCACTAAAATTGCTAATTTGACAATACTATTGGTCTTAGATTCATCTATTAATAATCGTAAGTCTTCCATCTCTTCATTATTAAGATAATTTGCTAGATTCACATTTATCACACCTAAATATTCATCTTTCCCACCATTCCTACCATTATTCCGACTATCCTTTTTGATGAAAAATTGAATACCTAACCATTTATCTTGTACTTCCACACCATTATTATTATTATCGGTTCTTGTCTGTAATTTAAAATTCGTTTCAATAACTGCATTACCACTGTTTTTGCTATTCGTAAAACTTACTCGGTGACTTTTAACAGCAACAATATCACTCTTACCAGTAGAAGAAATATGTCCGTGTCCGTGTCCGTTCCCATGCTTCCGAGATGTGACTTTGTTTGAACTTACCGTCCACACAAGGTAAACTGGTGTACCGTCAAATAATGGGACATTGACTAATTCTTTAACTGCTACTTCCACTCTGAACTCTGCTTTCTTCATATTTTGTCAATTGCGAAATGGCTCTGGGAAACATATAAATTAACAAAATGCGGAGTGCATTGTTGCATTGTGCATAATTAGATTAAAAATTTAGGTTCCGTCTATGTCCGCTCCAACTCGGAAACTCCCTCACTTTCCTCCTTCCTTGCACGCCCGTTATTTTTTACAGTACAGGTTCGTTCCGTTGTTGATCTCTCCTTTTAGTATACGGTACATCAACTCTTCCTTTCATCGACATTTCCTACTTACAGCACATCTCTATGTCGAATTGGAAGAAACTCTTCAAAACTAAGTCAACTCTATCGGGACAAGAATCTTCATTTTCAAGCCATTCAAGTCATTCTAGTGATGGTAGTTCTGGTCTGCATCTGAACACAGATAGAAACGGAGATTACTACGATGACAATAATGATCACAATGAACAACTATCTACACCTATTGACCCTCAAGCAACATTCTCTGATCCAAGGAAAACTATAAGTAAAGATGTGGATGGTATTGCTAAAGATGTCAACAAGATCAATCTCACAAACGGTAATGGCAATAAGGGGACTCAATCTGGTCCACCAGTTTTAATTACGAAAGGTTTGGAAAACACTGATCCAGTAATTGAAGGTGATGATACTAGTGAACTTTCTTCAGTTGTACCACCATCTACATCGAAGATGAAACCTGGTTTACTTACTGTTAAAGTTTACTCTTCTAAAGATCTAGAAATTCCAGTACCATTGCGTATCAACAAACAAATTTTATCAAAATTAGCTAGTCTCGGACAACACATCAATGAAGCGGAACTTACTGAAAGTATTAATCGCTTAAATGACTCCTTAGATGAAGCAGCAAAGACCAATTTATCTTATTATCTTCCTTCAACTTTGAGAATTAATTCATCAACAGAACCAAATAAGAATGTTGTTGCTCAATATAACCTTGTCTATGCTGTAATTGAAGTCGAAAACTCTAGTGAAAGAATTAGCTCTGTTGGTAATACAATTGCAAATACTAAATTTAACAGTGTTACTACATTTGATATAACATCACCAAATAATGCTATTTTAAGTATTCAGATATACATTCGTATACCTGGATCTCTTCTCGAATCAAACAAACAAGAGGATCATTTGATTGGTTCAATCATGTGTAAATTATCAGATATGTACAAACAAAGTGGTGCAAATGTTTCAGAACCTGTTAGATTACTTAATCATAGTTGGTTAAATCTGAAAAATCCTTATACTGATGAAGATTTGATCGGTTTGTTAAATATTACACTAGATTTCAAACCTTTAACTAAAGAAAGTAAACCACTCTCTATTGATGATTTTGATTTACTTAAAGTTATTGGTAAAGGTTCCTTCGGTAAAGTTATGCAAGTTAGGAAAAAGGATACAGGTAAAATTTATGCACTTAAATCAATTAGAAAAGCTCATATCGTTAATAAGATGGAAGTTACTCATACATTAGCTGAGAAATTTGTTTTAAGTAGAGTTAATTCACCATTTATTGTACCTCTTAAATTTGCATTTCAATCAAGTGAAAAATTATACCTTGTTTTATCATTTATAAATGGTGGTGAATTATTTTATCATTTACAAAAGGCTAGAAGATTCCCATTGATTAGAGCAAAATTTTATATATGTGAACTATTAAGTGCAATTGAAACATTACACCAAATGAATATTGTTTATCGTGATTTAAAACCTGAAAACATTTTATTAGACTATCAAGGTCATATTGCCCTCTGTGATTTTGGTTTATGTAAAATTAATATGAAACTTGATCAAAAGACAAATACTTTCTGTGGAACACCAGAATATCTTGCACCGGAATTACTTTTAAATAAAGGTTATACTCGTGTTGTAGATTTTTGGACTTTAGGTGTTTTACTTTATGAAATGTTAACTTCATTACCACCATTTTATGATGAAGATGTATCAACTATGTACAAAAAGATATTAGAAGATCCATTGATTTTCCCTAATGATATGGATTCAGTGACAAAAGATTTGATCAGTAAATTACTCAATAGAGATCCTGTACAAAGATTAGGGTATAATGGTGTACATGAAATTAAGAATCATCCATTTTTCAAAGACATTGATTGGGATAAATTGAACAGTAAAGGTTATATTCCGCCTTATAAGCCAGAAGTGAAGAACTCTATGGATATATCGAATATCAGTACTGATTTTACAGATGAGAGACCAATGGATTCTGTTGTTGACGATTATTTGAGCGAGTCTGTACAGAAACAATTTGGTGGATGGACTTATGTTGGTAGTTTTGGTGGTAACTGAAATAATTTACGAAAAAAAAAAGTATTTTCTTAGCTCTATGTATATCGATTTAAATAAGAATGCAAAGAAAAAGTATGAATGACTATGACTATTTATTCACCACTGTGAATTTTTTCCTGTACTGATAAAACTGCGCTAGTATAATCATATCTTGTAAAATGGCACCGACAGACCCAATTAGCCATGACATATTAATTAGAAGAAATTCTTTGTCAACCGAGTATGAAAGGATCTGCAAACTATAAGTGATGTTACCAAGCATTGTAAGAAGGAAGAAGAGAAGAGAAAGTCCTTCAGTTGATTTGTGTTTGTAGTTATGGTAGATTTGCGGTAAACGAGCTGCTAAATAGAGGAATGCAGACAGATAGCCCAGTATTTGAGGACCTGCTGGTGTTGGAGTAGGTTGTGGATTAGGCGTAGGTTGGTCTGAATGGTTGCTATTTGGAGAAAGAATAGATCCAAATATACCGGCAGCAATAACCAGTAAAAGTGGTAGCACAATACGAACAAAAACCGAATGATGTTCTGGCTCGTAAACTATATCTTCCAAAGTTGTTGAGGATTTTCTTCTTTCATGGTGGTTGTGATGATGATTATGATGATGATGTTGTTGGTCTTGTTGTTGAAGGGAGGAAGGGTCTTCTTCGTTGTGAATGTCATATATTGCGTGTTCTCCTAGTAAATTAGTGTGTTCATCGAAAACAACATGATTATGGCGCTGTGAATGACGATTTCTTCTTTTATCATGAACTTGTGATATGTATATGTAGAATGCGAAAGTGATAATATCAGCAATGAGGAACCAAAGTCCAATGAGAACAACTTCTGGTAGTAAATTGGCCCATAGTGCACCTGCAACGTTGAAAACATCTCCCATTGCCCAAATTAGAAGGAAAAAAGGTGAAATACCTTGAACAGTCTTTAGTCTCCACTGCTCAACGAGCTGCGGCACCATAAGGATAAGCCAACATGAGAAGGAAATTGAACCAAATATGGAGGAAAGTTGTTCCCGAAGAGGCGTTTCTGATGATATCAGTATATGCAACATGATATATATAAAATATTTGCTTCGGGTTTAGGAAGAAATTGGCTGACGGAAAGAAAAGGGAAGGAGGAAAGCGTGTATCATGGAGCCATGATGTTCCTATTCTTTCTACTTTTTCTTCTCTGCGTCACCACTTGTCGAGAAAATAAGCGCGCTCAGAGAATTGCCCTATTGGGAAACCGCGGTGACGTTCACTTCATGATCTTGAAGCTGAGGTTACAAAACTAACTTAACATTGCAACTCCTAATTCCTATTGCTAACATCACCAATGAGTACAAACAGCACAGACCCGTGCAAGGCTGAAGCATGTGCTATCCAGGCATGTCTTAAGAAGAACCACTATGACGAATCGAAGTGCACTGCTCTAATTGATGCACTCTACGCCTGCTGTCAGCAGTTGTACATGTCAGACGCAGATGCACGTTCTCCGTGCTGTCCGCAACGAGCGCTACTAGAGTTGAAAATGCAGCAGCGAAGGAGTGGCAATGTGGATGCAAGGAGAGTATAGAATATTGTGTCATATTGCCGTTTCATAGCGAGTTCGTTCAATTTTATACGTAATTTGTGTAATTCTGTGACTACTTTCACTGTATTGAAAGTCACGTGAGCATAAAGAAATCGAAAATGACTTAAGATTTAAAGCAACTAGAACTAACGAGCAGAAGTAGTCGTTAGAATAGAATTACAATAGAATTACAATACAAACGGGTACAGGGTAATTGCTTGTAGGTTAAGGGCCGCATAGTTTAAACATCAACCGTTCAAACACGACGTTCAAAGCCGAAAAAAACCGGGCAGAAATCCAACTGCCACTGCTGCCGAAGCAGCCATCACTCTAAGGCTAACCCGAGCACGGCCCGGCCACTGAACAGACCGGGTCGCAACTCTAATGGGCGCCTAGTGGTTAAAAAACATTGTTGCAGAAGGAAGAACCCCCAAACAGCACTTGGTCAGGAGCTGCAAATGTGCGAGACGCGCCCGCTTTATAGCATCTGCAGGGGGCTCAGCACTCAGCCTTTAGGGCTTATGCGCGGGGCTCAACACCAAGGGGTCTGAATCAGGGTTTCTGCATCGCACACAACTGTAGGATATGCGGTTCTATTAGAAGTTGACAGAGTTCCCTATATATTGTGTATGTACGGGTCTTCGAATGCGATGTTGAAGCCGCTCGTCGTGTTCTCGAGTAGCTTGAAATTACGAGCGGTGCTTATTTCTTGTATTCATGCAGGTCAGGTATAAGTCTCTTCAGTTCAGCTTCCCCTGGAACCCAGAGCTCAACGGTTCTACCTCTCTGTTCAAGACGGACGCTCTCCTCAAATGCTCTAATAGCGTCGGCAACACTGGCTGGCTGCACTCCCATTTTGAGAAGCTGTTCTCTTAGCAATGCAACATGTACTTGTAACTTTCCTTCAACGATGGCACGGTCACGAGCTTGTTCTAGAGCAACAGAATCAAGTTTTGCTTTGTATCTTTGCATTTGAGCAACAAGTTCTTTCTGCTTACGGCGCATCATTGCACGTTGACGCTCACTCTCATCGAGACGTTCGTGCTGGTCAAATAAGAGAAATAGTGCGGCAGTTGCAACAGCAGCATACGCTAATGCTTTGCAGTAATCAAGGATAGAGGATCCCCGACTTTGTAGATTACCGTTCTTCATACTGATTATAGGTGAAGTGGGAGGAACGGCACCGGTTCCGGAGAATAGCGGAGATGGAGTCGCACTAGTATCGCTTGCCTTCTCCGCATCAGAAGAGATTGCAGCAGCTGTTTTAGTTGTTTCTTTCGTTAATCTAGTTTCGCTAGAAGTGTGTTTCTCTGGCAACTGTGTCTGGTTGTGAAAGAATGTCGGAGGTGATGTAGCCGATAGAGCAGGTGTAGACTTCAGTGGCGGAGATGAGTTTCCATTATCTGCCGATCCTGGCGGTGTCGATAAACACCTTCTCAAAAAACTCACTCTACCTTTTGAGTTTGTGCTAATATGTCTAAGCATCTGGAAGTTATTATATGAATGGAGGATAGTATTGCTTAACAACGGATTTTACCAGGATCGAAGTGTACTCTACATGTAAACATTCTACATATAACTGAAATTTCATGTAGCACAGCCTTTGAATATTCCGATCTACTTATTCTTGGTCAGTTAGCTTACAATTGGGGCCAGCTCTCCTATTTTATCAAATTAAAATTTCTGATTTAACGAAAAGATTATACGTATGTTTACATAGCATTTATTTAAGCATTTAGTGCTTTCTAGATTGAGCAATGATGTTAGACATTTCTTCAACCTTTGCTAAAGCTCTCTTTTGAGTACCTAATCTCTTCTTAGCAAACTTCTTTGCTCTCTTTTCACCAGCATTTCTGATTAAATCAACAACTCTTCTTTCGTAAGGTGCTAAACCTGCAACTTCTCTGATAAGAGATCTTACGAAAGTGGTTCTTGCGGACTTAGAACCCTTCTTGAAAGATTGTCTTGCTGGGACAGCCTTAGATTCGACTTTGTGACCTTTGTTTAAACCAAGAATGATACCTGTAACATGATGTTAGTATTAGATTCAAATATGTAGTAAACAAATAAAGCTAGAAACTTTTCTTTTCCTGTGCAGCTACTGATATCGAAAACTAGTTCGCTTGTAAATGTATTGTGACGTTTTCATCATTGAAGATTTTCTCTTTTAGTGTACAAATTCAAAATATCAATCATATATTGGAATTATTGTCAGTGTATTCTACTCCCATAAATTCAAATTCGCCATATTTTTTCTAAATTATTCAATCTTCAATTATAGTGCTAGGGTAGATCATCACGGGGTTGTCGAGAAGTTGTCTGTTTCTGTTTCTGCTGCTTCGATTTCAGTTCTGTTATTTATACATACCAGATGCAGCCATTGTGTATATCGTTGTCTCTGTAACAGCTCAAAACTAATATGTTACGCCTATTATCTTAATTATCCTTCATGTTGGTATTCAGTTACACGGTCTCTGTCCCGCGCCAACGAGGGGAAAATTCCTCACCACTTTGAGAAAAACTGTGTGGTGCGCGGGTGCTCATACATGTTGCCTCTTTAGGATGTGCGTGACTGTGAAAAACAGCTCGAGTGTTCCTCTATATTGCAATGTTGAGCCTCCATCGTAAGCTCGTAGATTGCGGCTCAGCTCCTGGGACTACAGTTGTCCAGTGAAATCGCAAAGCGATAGAATGAATACACACTAGTTGCCTCGTCTACCGGTTTCTTTAGTTATACCACTATATACAGGTTCCACTAAACACAAGTGCAAGATGATTATCGAAACAGCCATGATTAGAACTGAGAACAGGTAACATAACCTATTGCATACTTATAGAAGATAAGTCAGCCTGTAAACGTTCACATTCTTTCATAATCTCTGGAATACTCTTATCAGCAAACTTAGTATTGAATTGTGCAAAGGAAAGGTGACCAACAGTGTTATGTTTCACTATAGGGAATAGCTCTCTCAAGAGTCTTCTCTTACCGTGCGTCAATTTGATTTCTTTACCCATGTATTCACCCTGATAGTAAACTTTAACTCCATCAATCACCTCGTAAGCTGGTGGTTTTGCTGCTGCCTCTCTAGCTTTAAGGACATCATACCTCAATCTCCACCCAAACAATCCAAGTTCCTTTATTCTAGCTTCTTTTTCTTTCGTCAAATAGTTATCTAAACCACCTTCCTTTGTGATAGTCCTTAGCACTCTTGCTGTTAGTTTCATCCTTATCATTCTGTTCAACGCACTTGACCAAAGACTTTTAGTAATAACGTTGGGTAACCATGATCTTCTACTTCTGTTTCCCATTTCACTCACTTTATTACCAAATGCAATCACTTGACCACCAAACAAACCTCTATCACTACGCTTGAAAATGCGTGCCTCCCCATAAGGATAAGCAGGATATTTGCTAATCTCCTTAGGTACCCAAAGCTTATGTGGTCTTGGATCACCGACTTTAAACTCTGGTGTAACCTTCAGTTGTCTATTGACAACTGACTTGTAAGCACGAGCTTTGGACGAAACAGTTGAAGAGAAACTTCTCACACTTTGAAACACTCCTTTGAATACCTCCATGATATAGTTATTTGTGAGCTGGAGAGAGGGAACAGGGGAATTTGTGTCTGTCTTAGTAGGGGTATCATCAATTCAATCTCCAGCTTCAACACAGCGAGGGAAGCAGACGCATCCGTGCACCGTTGATACCAACAGTCTACACGTGACCTGACCTGTGGATTTATCTTATTCTCAGGGGATAATTGTACTTTCTATTTATTATACAAATAATCTACCTGCTTAAATATCCTATTTTATCCTATTTACTCCAAAATTTCCCTTTCTTCAGCTTGAACATCGATCCAATACTTGATCCATGACTCTCCTTTAGTCTCTTATTTTCCGTTTCAAGCTGAGCCAGCTCTTCTTCAAGCATTTGATTTTCATCCATTACAGCTAAGTTTTCTTGCATAGCATTCTGTACTTCTTTATCTAAACCTGCACTTAAAGCAGTTGCTGCTGAAGTAAAATCAACATTACCAGATGTACCAGGAGTTGATTGTAAATTCTCTAATCTTTGCTTTAGCTCACTAATTTTCACTTCTAAATTTTGATTATCTTCTTGTAAAGATCCAATTGCAATTTTCCCATTAACCATTTCATTAGCAATCTCCATATGTTCCTTGTTTAAGATAGCATAATTGGCTTCGATCTTACGGATCTCTTTCGTCAATAGTCCATTTTGTGCCTGCAGTTCAATGACTTTCTTGCTATTCTCTTGTTCCAGTTTGGTTACTTCATCATATTCGTATCTATATTTGTTCAATGTGAGAGGTAAGATATTAATCTCCATAGAATCACCAATAAATTCATCTATTTTATAAGATGCAACAGTATCTTCAACTCCCAAATTTTCATTTATTGCTTCATCAGGGTTTACTGCGTAATACAAGAATATTCTATCTTTTAAGAATTCAAGCAATTCTTCAAACTTTAAAGTCAATAAATGATCATGATTTTTAATCATTAAATTCAAAGCAAATTTTAAAACAGATTCCAAACCTTCTGCTATAACAACATCGAAAATTCGTAAAACCATAGCTAGAGGAAATTTATAAGCAAATAAAGTTAGAAACCATTGAGTAGCATACATTGAGCTTTTCACATTTTCATTTCTTAAATGTTGATATAAATCTGGAACATAATCTTCAAGTAATCTATCAAATTGGTACAACCTTAAATGTAAACCTGGCATTTCAGGTAGGAAAAAATCACGGAATCCGTAAGTAAACATCAATCTTACTAATGCACAGAAAGCTTCATCAGATTCCATATTCATCAACAATGGAACAGTAATAAATGCCATACCTTGAGTATAACCAACTTCAGTATCATATAAACTATAAGTTTTAATAATATTAAACAAATCTTCAAGTTTGTCATTAATTTGGGATTGCTTTATAAATCTTGTTCTCACTAAATCACGTCTTATAAGATTTGCGAATTCACTCTTTAATTCTTTAGTATTAATGAAGAATTCTTTCAATTTTATTGAATTTGAATCACTTATAATTTGCCACATCATTCCACGGAACTCATTCGGTATACCAGCTGTTATATTTTTCTTCAATTCAGTTTGTCTATTAGTAACGACAGAATTATAATCATTACTTACAAGTGACCAAAATTCCCAATCGATACTACTATTCACAAGATTTTCATTTTGACTAACCCCAGCTTTAATATCATTAAAAGTTTTCTTTAAACTATTACGACTATTCAAAATATCGTTGATATCAGCATTATTTTGAGTTTCAAATTCACGTTCAGCAAATCTATGGTAAGCCATATTTAAATTGATAGGTGAAGAAATTGATTGAGCTGTTGCCTCAAAATCTGTAGAGTCTGTGAAACTGAACCAGTTTGTTGGTGTTTTAGGTGGTTGGTCATCTGTATAGGAAGTATCTGGATCTCTTGGTGGTAACAATGGTAGAGCACGTTCATTAGTTTGTTCTAAATGATTTGATGGATTAACGGTTTGATCTAATTCTGTAGATTCCCCTTCAGGTTCCTCATCATCAAGATTCAGTTCTTTCTGAAGTGATACTTCTACTGGTGTTTCTTGTACTGGTACTTCTTGTACTGGTACTTCTTGTACTGGTACTTCTTGTACTGGTACTTCTTGTACTGGTACTTCTTGTACTGGTACTTCTTGTACTGGTACTTCTTGTACTGGTACTTCTTGTACTGGTACTTCTTGTACTGGTACTTCTTGTACTGGTACTTCTTGTACTGGTACTTCTTGTGGTGGGACTTCTTGTACTGGGACTTTCTGTTCATCAAAATCCAGTTCTTTGCCTTCATTCTCCACTACATCATCTGTAGGAACTACGCTGACATCATCGGTATCAATTGATTCAGCTGTTGGTTCATTATTCTTTACTTCTACGTTGTTAATGTCTTCAGCTGTTGTTGCCTCATTGGTGGTGGTTAATTCCTCGTTCTTTACAGGATCGACAATTGCGTCCTCTCTGTTTCCAGATTCATCCATGTAATCGTTGATGTCAATATCTGAAACGTCGTCTTTCTGGTCTTGTTCGCTCATCGTTGATTGAAAGTATATCTAATAATAGGAAGTTTACACAGATACACAGATACACACACACACGCATTGAGTCTGATAATCAAAATCCCATACCGACTAACTCGATTTCTCGCACCTCGGAAACTGCACAACTTCCAATGAAGCACAACAATGACTGTAGATCGAATTTGAATCATACAGTTATATTATAATAAACGATTAGATGGATATAAAGGAAGAATAGACTAGAAAATATGATATAAAACTGAAAAGATGACAAAAACCCACCAGACCCACCAGATAAGAAAGAAAAAAACCTTAAATTGAAGTAAACTAGTAGTAGTTAACATCAAACCATGAAGAAATGTTGTTCTTCATCGGATGTAGATAATATGTTTGAATGCGTAGGAGATCGCATCACAAAGTAGTAATCATCGTCTATTGATGGTACTGAAGAGATGATATCAGAAGAATCATCAAACGAATCTGAATCCGAAACTGAATCTGAATCTGAGAATGGTGAGATCAGTTCAGGGGCACTTGAATTATCGTTAACCATCAAATTATCATCAATTTCATCATTCTTATAAACAATACCTGTTGATATACCAGCCTCTTTTAAAAGTAATTCCATTTTCATAACATCACAATTCGGACAATAAAATCGCATTCGCATTCTAGCTTTGTTGTATTTATAACTGGTAGATCCAATTTTCTCTTTAAAGGTTTTAATATCTTTGATAACACGAGCTTGATGGTTCAAATTTTTCTGGAAGATTTCTTCTAAATTGAGGGAAGATTCATCATCGAAAATTCCTGATTCAGGGACACATGAGGGAGTCAAGAAATCAAACTCAATAACGCAACCAGCATCGTTTTTCACATCGGAAAACTTGCTTGCGATTTTCAAATCATCTTCTGCACTAGTAGATGGGAATAATGGTAATGAATGATAATCTATATTTGTTTCAATCATCATCATATCTTTGGAAAATTTCCCACCTTTGAGGAAAAACATTCTTAAGTTTTGTGATAGATTGCCAACAATTTGGTGGGTTGTATTAGGTGAGAAAGTAGAGAAAGATCTAGCATTGTGTTTCGGGAAGCACGAAAACAGTCCTTTACCTATTCCGTTACCGAGCCCTGATTTCCTAGCAAACCCGAAACCTCCGTTATTTACCTGAGAATGGTAGAAAGCTGTTTTGAATGAGAATGCGTTGTGAGATGTTGGTGGTTTGATATAGAGATTAGCACTTTTGAACCAATTTAAAGTGTTGAAACGGTTCAAATGCCTGTTCAAATTCCAGTTTATTTTCCACTTCGTATTGAAAGCGGCACCATTTAAGGATCTAGCAGTTGAGAAATGGCGTCTATTCGCTAGAGGATGTCGGTTATTCGGGTTACCACCGGATCTTACAGGGACTCTCACAGGTTGCGGTTGTTGCTGACCTTGAGACTCCCTCAAAAGCTCGCCGACATCCTCTAACGCCTGTCTGAACTCCTTGGCAGTCCTTTTAGACGCCTGGATGAGTTCCCTTAGCGTGCGAGGGATCATTGCTGCTGCGTATGAGGAGGAAGGAGGAAAAGAGTTTGCCACTGTGGGAAAAGAGGCTAAGTTGAGATAAGTTGGCTAGTTGGTTTGTTGACTCACAGCGACAGTTTGTTTCTTCCCCTTCCCCGCCCCAAAACGCGCATTTCCGAACTCCGGAGAAGGTCTGGCGATAGCACTGGTTTCTTTGGAGGCTTTGGAAGTCTTATAGTATAGTCATTCTACATATAGTACAGTTTATATTCTAGGGTTAGCTGCAATTATATCCGCCCATCCATTCGTTAAGACCGCCAGGGCTTTGGGAGGTAGGGTTCTTCCAGATAAGCCACATCCTCCGGTGTTAGCTGTTTGTGGAATGCAAAGGCTTCGAGCGCATCGTCGACACGTTCCGGCTTGCTGAAACCAACAATTGGGGAGTAACCCTTGTACAAGACGTAAGCTGTTGAGATGACTGCCATTGGTTTACCGTATTTATGAGCCAATTCTTCTACTCTTTGTAAAATCACTTTATCTTCTTCAGTAAGTTGATCAAGACCAAGAGTCTTCATTCTGTGTTTGTCACCATTGATTCTATCTGTTTCCCCTGCAACACCGAGGGGTCTTGTTAGGATACCTCTTGCATTGGGTGACCAAGGTATAACACCGATATTGGTAAGCTTACAGTACTCCAACATTTCATTCTCTTCTTCTCTGTAGAGCAAGTTATAGTAGTTTTGCATAGAGATGAATTTTGTCCAGCCATGTTTCTCGGCAACGCTCTGCATCATAACGAACTGGTACGCTTTCATTGTGGAGGCACCGATATATCTAGTGTAACCGAGCTTAACGATATCGTGCAATGCTTCCATTGTCTCCTCGATCGGAGTTGTAGGATCGAAGCGATGGATCTGAATGACGTCAGCAAAAGTACCGAGTCTTTCGTTGATCCCCTTAGCGGCATCCAAGATATGTTTCCGAGACAAACCCTGGCTGTTCATGTACTCGACAACGGGGAAAGAAGCACGTGTAGCTTGTGAGAAACCTTCCACGTCTGGGTCCAGCGGGAAGAATATTTTACTCAGAATGACTACCCGATCTCTTTTGATGCTGTACTTCTCTAAGAACTCACGAAGGAAAATCTCGCTGTACCCGTTGGAGTAGCTGTCTGCGGTGTCGAACGTACGGATGCCGGCATCGTACGCCCTCTTCAGGATGGCGAAGACCTGTTCCTTGTCCTCGATGACCCAGTCGGCCGAGCTCTTCTTGCCGAAAGATAGGGTGCCCACGATGATCCGTGAGATCTTGAGACCGGAGGGGCCCAAGTTAGTGTAAAAGTCTGCACCTGCGGTAGCCATTGCTGGGGGGTAGATAACCAACTGCCTAGCAGCAGCAGCAGTGCCAACGAAGAAAGTACTCAAAGAGATAGCAAACGTGGAAACGTGAAACGTGGAGACGTGGAGAAGCAGCCAGCCAGACGGGAACCCATCCCCGTCTCCGCCCCGCCACAGCGCCACAGCGGGCGGGCCCGGCAGTCTGCAGCGGGCAAGCACAGCAGATGTCTGGTTGCCACACGGACAGTGCTGTGTCAGCAGAAGCCCATGTACCAGGCACCAGGCAGCTGCACCCCGCCATGTACAAGCAGCCAGGCAAGCAGCCAAGCAGCCAACTTGTGGTCTGCAGCTGGCAGGCGGAAACAAAGGAAACAAACAACGCTGAGCCCCCGGCGGCGGTCTGCGTTTTGCGGGTTTTGCGGGTTTTGCGGGTTCTGCACTCTACGGTGCTGCACAATCTTATATTGTACAATCTTATTACACTACACATCAGATACCTCTGATTCTTCTCGTCGTCATTACCACCTTGTCGTCGAGGTGGTCCACGTTTTCGCTGATGTTCTGCAGGTCCCGGTTCTGCTTGCCGATCTCGTGGGACATCAGCTCCGCCTTCTTGCGCAGAGTGTTGGCGTACTTCTGCGCCGTCTCGATGTTCGCAGCAATCTCCACCTCCTGTCTCTCGTCCTCTTCGTCGTGGTCCGCAGTTAGATACTTCGAAGCTTCCCTTACTCTCCTCTCGTAATCGTACTTCTCTTGAAGGTCTGACTTCACCACCCCGCCACTGCCTGCCGGACCGCCGCCATCGACGATCTGATCCATAATAGCCTTCTGTGATTCATACAAACTATTGTTCAACTGATTCTTAGTCTCTCTGTCAAGCTGTCGTTGTGCTAGGAATGCCTTATCTTGTGCACGCTTCCGTGAACTACGAGTAAACGGATTGTTCATCTTGATGTGAAACAAACTACGATTGTAATGTTCCAATTCTTTAACATGTTCATCGACAAATCGTGTCTGAACGTTCATCGTACCAATATTGTTCTCCATTTCATATATTTTCTCTCTCTGATTGCCTAAAACTCCTAACGTATTCGTTGCTGTAACATTCGCATTCGCTAAATTATCTACCATTTGTCTCGTCAAATGAACAGTGTCTTCACGAACATCCTTCGTCTGACGCTGAATTCGGTTGAGCTCCTCCTCGTCTTCGTCGACTTCTTCAAATTCTTCGGTATCGTAAACAGGTGTAGGTTCATACGCATTCAAATCCAGTTCATCGAGCCCCTTCTGTTGCTGTTCTAAATCTTGTCCTCCAACTGCAGGTCCATAAGGATCAAATGGCGCTTGCTCTTGTTCTGTCTCTTGTTTCTGTGTTTCTAATTGTAGAGCTTGCATTCCGTTCTGTAAACCACTGACTGCACCGTCATCATCACCTCTCAAAGTGTCATTGTCTCTATACGTTTCACCAACATCGAATCCACCATAAACATCGCCTGCACTAACATCATTACCAGATCTTTGATATGGGTCATACGTGCTCAAACTCTGAGTCGTTGCAGCCTTTGATAATGATGGTCGTGCGCTGTACTGATACTGATCCCCACTATTTGGATCCTGCAAAGAAGGTTCGTACCCGTATTTCTGAGATCCATCAACAATCGAAGGCTCGTACCCGTATTTTTGTGTACCATCAGGAATTGAAGGCTGATACCCATACCCATATCCTGCTCCGTAACCGTAATCGAGACTAGTACTAGATTTTGACGTTTTCATCGAACCATTGATTCCCGGAGCTGTACCCACACTTGATGCAATACCTGCATAACTGGCACTGTGTTTCATTGCCCCCTGTTGTGGACGTCTGTCAACGGCGGGTTTTGTTCTGTTGCTCGATGATGAATTCCCAAACCTGGATGACCGGGAGCCTGCCGCCGCTGTTGATCCAGCTATACTGCCATACTGCTTCTCTGATTGCTGATAACCGTAGTTTCCTCCGTTGTTGTTACCGTTCCCGCTAGTTCGATACTCGTAAATATGTTCATCGTACCCAAGTCCCTGGTTCCCCTGATTCCCCTGATTCCCCGGATTACCTCCTGTACTTCTTTCATCAGGTCCATACCCGTACCCGTAGCCGGCATCCCCGACAGGCCCAACAGGTCTCAACGTTTTGTCCATATTCTTTGATTGTTGTTCAGCAAATTTACGAAACTCTCCAAATTTAAACTTGGAACGATGATACTGTCCAGCGTCTCTTGTAGTAACACCGTTCTTCTCTAATAGTTCTTGCGCATCTTCATCTGTCAACTCTTTCGGCTTGAATAGCTTTCTGATACCCATCGTTGTGTTTGATAGAAGGATAGACAGATGTGGAGATAGATCTGCAGATAGATAAGCTAGAGCGATGATGATGATGATGCGACAGGCGTTGATCGTTGCGCCCAGGCCTGCCAGCCAAATCCAAAATCAAAATCTGTCTAAGCCGCGACAACTTCTCTCGAAACACTAAAACACTACTATACTTACTGTACATACACACCAATAATAATAATTACAAAAGGTACCGGAACTCCATCCTAAACACGTTATTTACTTATCTTTGCTTTCGTTCCCTGTCGCCTCTGCCGCCGCTGCTGTTGTCGAATCTGTTGGTGCAGTCTCACTTTCAGATTTATCGGCATTGGAAATGGCAGCAGCTGTAACCTCGGTTCGTTCATCGTCGTTTTCCTTGCCCATATCTGATGAACCAGTTTGCTTATCGTTATTCGATTGCTCTGCAGGTTCATCTTCGTAGCTAATCGATTCAAGACCCATATAAACGAGCAACAATTTCTTATGTTGTTCCGGATCTTTAATATCATGATTCAAATTCGAATAAGCTGTTGTAAAATCTTTGTTCTTAAACATTTGAGAATAATAATCAGTTTCCAATTTCTTACAAATATCAATATTCTTATTCAAACATCTTTCAGGTGTAAAATGTTGCCCTAAATCAGTACTGATCCTTTTCCATCTATTTTCCCAATCTTTACGAATTGCATTAATAAGTTTAATTTCCATAAAACGTGACCATTCTTCATTACGAGATTTATGGTTACGTAAATAACGCATTTGAATTGCTTGCCATGTATGTTTATTTTCTAGTAATTCTTCAATTCTTTTCCAAGAATATTTCATATCTTCCTTATAATAAACGATTGCTTCATCTTCTTCCTTTGACCAAACAACAACTTTCCTATCGGCTTTCTGCTTTCTTCTTCTACTACGTTTAACAGGACGCTCAGCTTCAAAATTCGAGTCAGGCACATATTCAGCACCGTCACCACCGGTATCAAGATCAACAATTTCTCCAGCCTCGTTCTCTTCCCCTTCTACAATTTCAACATCACCGTTCGTTGTTGAATCGTTCCCATCATCACCAGCTCGTCTCTTTCTTGAATCAGTGAAAGGTACCTCGCTCGTTGTACTAGCGTCTGTCGACTTAGATCCATCACGTTTCTTGCTCTTCTGCTCAACCTTTTTGTGATACTTGGCAATATCAGTAGTGAGACTCTGTAGTAAACCACTACCAGCGTCAAAACCATCATCATCATCGTCATCATCTGCTTCTTCTAAAAGTTTTGCATCCTCTGCATCTGCATCTGCATCGGCTTCTGGTTCTGCTTCAATGTCTTCAACGTGTGTGCGTTTATCGTCTGCAGATGTATCTGTGGTCACCTCCTTTGAACCAGCAGCAGCGCTGCTCTCGATGTTTTCCTGTCTGCCTCCGCCAGTAGTATCCTTTTGTATCTCACCAGAAGCGGTCTCGTTCCCACGTACCATCCCTGCAGTTGTCAAAGCAAGTTTTTGGTGTAAAGCAAATCCAATAACAACAACAACAACAACAACAACATACTAGTCATGACACAACAGCAACGCAGCAACAAGAGCCGCAAAAATTGATGAAGCGCAACGCAATTTCGAGGACAAGTCGAGCGCGACAGGGTGCATGTCGTGGTTGACTTACTTACTCACCTATCTATCTATCTATACACTATCTATTTCAATTGCTACTGCTGGTTACGACGGCCACGGCCAAACCTCGTCGACGAAGCACCGGTGTTCGCCCGGGACAAGCTGGGTGCCGGACTCAGACCATTGCTGGTGTTAGCACCGGCACTTCCTGCACTGCTAGTGGAAGGTGTGTGTGTGTGCACTTGCTGAGAGGATCCAAAACGTGACTGGAATCTTGACACACCTGGTCTAGCCAGGTTCTGGCTGGTGTTGGTGTTGGTGTTAGTGTTTGCGTTGGAATTCGGTGATCCTGACACGCGTCGTTGGATACCTGGCATCGACCTGTGATGCTGCATCGGTGGTGTGCTCTGTGCAGTGTTAGTATTAGTGTCATTGGCGATACGAGGTGACCGAGTTGGTTCCGTTTTCGTTCTGTGGTTTTGAGGTGGCTGAATGTAATCTTTGTCTTGGTCGTTGTCATTGTCCGTATCTCGTAGTTGATTGGCGCTATGTGCTGAACGTGAACGAGTGAATCTTTGACCACCACCACCACCGAGATAATGAGGTATTGCCAAGTTATGTTCTTTGAAATATTTAACTAATGCCTTGTGTACGACTGTTTCCTCTTCTGTTTTCCCATCAATTTCCTCCCATTCTTTCCTTCGATGTAGTGAAAATGTTGAAATTGATGAAGATGATCCAACATTATTGTTGTCACTACCATTAGAACGTCTAAGGAATCTCTTTGTTTTAGATCCTGCTGCTGAAATTGAATGTGGTACATGTAATTTATCATCTATATCATTGTTGATCCCTGAAGCAATATTTTTTATCCCCTTGAACATCTAATGTGGATGATTTAATATTGATGGGTGTAAACCTTTTACCAAGAGAAAACAATGATCCTATCTATATATTTTACTAGCAAAATGATTTTTCTACAGTTTCAGTGCGAACTCTGATTTTCTCGGACCTGGTTCCATGCAGATCGTTTCCTTGATAATGAATGCTATTCTGGATGAACAAAGTTTGGCTGGACATTCCCACCATCGTAGTTGATCCTGGGTTCTTTGACTCAATAATTCAGAACAATGAACAGCCGCTATTTTGACAAATCATATATGAGTCTGAAGTTTTTATTTTGTAAGCAAGTAGTTAATCAGTCGTTTATTACAAATTCCACTAACACAAACTAGAAGAGTACAGATATTTAGATTGGATTATAAAGTTTTCTCAGTTAAGTAAATATTATATTCATCTTTCAAGATTTTCATTATATTATTGTTAATCTCTGGAGTCATTGGAGCATATAAACCAGGTTTTGAGAAAGCACCTTCATGTTTTAAAACTTCCATAACTGCAACAGCGCAAGGTACACCAACCAATTTTGCCATTGAAGAATAACCACCAGGTACACCATAATCTACAAGAGTTGAAGTTCTAATTTCATTTGTACCATCTTCCCATTCAATACCAAATTTATGTTGTAAAATAACTAAATCTCTTTCACCTTCTTCATATTGCATTTTCTCTTCAAGAGTGGCACATAAAGTATCTAATGGATTACCCCTTGGAGTAATTGGAGTTGAAGAAAACATACCAAGCCATTTCATACCAGCTAAAATTCTTTCTCTATCAGATTCATCTTTGAAAATTGTTAAAGAATCAATTTTATCAATTATATCTTTCTCAGAATTTGAAGATGCACCAATATATTTAGATAATGCATCATTCCAAGGAATTGGTTTAGAGAAAATTTCATTTGGATCTTCCTTCAAGAAACCTAAATCAACTAAAACTTTAACGAATTCAGGGAAACCTTGAAATCTTAGAGTACCTCTAATAACAGTTTCAGCTTCAGGAATTTGATATAAATCTTTATAAGTAGTTGAATCTCTATTTGGGTAACAAACAAGTGCAAAACCAGGATAAATAAAATAAGGTTTAGCTGAAGACATTAAATCTTCTGAAGCAACTGAAACTTCTTTACCATTTTGGAAAAATTTAGCAGAATTTCTTAAAGCTAATAAAACCCCCCTTGAAGACCAAGAAAATTTATAACCTAAAGGATTATCTGAATCTTCAGGAGCTGGTAAACCACCACAATAAGATAAGAAAGATTTAATTTTACCACCAGCTTTATGAACTTCATCAATTGTTTTAACAGCATATAAATGATCGATACCAGGATCTAAACCTATTTCATTCATAACAACAATACCAGCTTTCTTAATTTCAGGTTCCAATGCTTTTAAAGTTGGATTGATATAAGAAGTTGTAACAACATCAGTTTTACCTGAAGCAATTGCAGCTTTAACGACATTTGCATGATAAATATAAGGTATTAAAGAAATAACTAAATCATAATTTTTAACAATATCGTTTAATTCTTGTTGATTAGTTGCATCGACTGTAATCGCCTTTGCAACATCACCTGCGAGCGCCTTTGCAGATTCAAGAGTTCTGCAACCGACAGTAACCTCGATATCAGGTTGCTTGGCAAGAATGTCAACAGTTGGTTTAGCAACAAAACCGGAACCTAAGAGTAAAACTTGTTTAGCCATAGGGGAGGAGAGGGATGAATTGGGGAAGAAAAGAAAAAACAGAATAGAAAGGATAGAAAGAATAGAAAGAATAGAAGAGGGAAATGAAAAAGGGGTGAAATGTGGAAAAGTGAGAGAGTAACGACAACGTAGAGTAGTATGTATGTGTATTGTCCAGTTATCTGGTCGATACAACACTAATCGGGCAGCAATTCATGACTCAGTGGGAGACGCATCGCCTAAACGGGCAACTCCCGCAGAGCGCGCTTACAAGAAAAAAAAGTGGTCACGTGTATGTCACGTGTGCTGCTTAATCCCTGGTGTTCACGTGACCTGCACTGCCCTTGTTAGTTTTTCCGGACTCCGTCCGTTTCCTCTTCTTTTTTTTCCGCGCTAGCCCCGCCCGGAAAAACCTAAAAACCTGCGCGCGTCCACGTGGACCGGAACAACCCCGCAGGGCGTGACCGCGTCGCGGTTCCCGCTGCCGCTCTTAGCGGGACGCCAGCACAGATTTTTGGGTTTCGCTTTTTGGTGTGGCGAACGCGGGCAGCGCACTCCGAGCGAGGGGCCCAGCTCTCGGTCTGGGTTCCAGCCCTGGGTGTGACTCTTTCCCGCAGCGGTCCCTGTTCTGCTCTAAAACAACTCAATTTTACGCTATTTAAACAAACCATCCCTACTCCGCTCCGCTTCTCCTCTCTCACCTGTCTATACATTTCATTTCTCTTTATTACAATCAATTACACACACTTACACTCACATTCCAATTCAGCATGTTCTCACCAAAGCAAGATACTCAAAACAATACCGAGTCTGAAGCTCAAAAGGCTAGACTCAATTACGGTGCTGAGAAGGAGAAACAAATAATGAACCAAATCAGAGCTAATGCAATGCAAAGACAAAACTCAAATTCTTTCTTCCAATCAACTTTCGGTGGTGGTTTTTTCGATATCTCCTTCAATAAAAAGAATTAAAGGTAAAGAAAGAAAGATACTCTTACATACTAATTTTAATTTATTTCCTTGCTTTTGCTAATCACATTGTTTAATAATCTCTTATATAAATATATACCACAATAATTTAATCATCTAATCCTAATTGATATAAGTTTTGTACATTGAATTGTTTTGAAAATATTCAACCATTTTGACACATTTTTCACACCCCCTTTAATGAGGGAAAAAAAATGTTAAAAAATAGTTCCCTTTCTGCGCTTTTCTTTTTTTTTTCTCCCCTCTCTTGCGCCGTGCGGGAAGAAAAACAAAAAATAATTTCTGTGTCCGACCAGAGTGAGGATTGAACTCACGATCTTGCGATTAACAGTCGCACGCCTTAACCAACTTGGCCATCCAGTCATTTACAAGTTTTCAAAATTTGAGGACTTCCGTCAGGGTATGATGTTTTTGCAAAAAATGGCTTACGTAAGAATTATGTGTTTTTGTCAGTTTTCCTCTCCCCCTTTAAATAATCAACTCTTGTAAATCATATAATTATTACATATAATACAATTTTAATACTTCTAATTATCAATTACAAATGATATAACCCTTTGATACAGTTTTAGCTTCACCCAACAAAGCAAAATACTATCCCATTCTTTCACGTTGTATATTCCAATTGCTGTAGTCTATTGTACTTGGTAAATGACCCATCTTCATAATCACATCGTCAAAACAATCACTATACTGTTCCCTCACTGCATTCAATGCATCTTCTTGATCTGTCAAATTGGTATTTAATAAAAGATTCCTAAATTCTGTATATCCACTAAGTTTATTAAATTCATCACAATCTATCCCATGTTTCCCAATAAATTTTAATATTACAAACCTATGAAGCATATCAAGCATCACAGTTATCTCTTTATCACAATCATCACACCACCTTTCATTTTTAATTGAGATTTTCTTAGATTTATGAAATTTACAAGTTAATGATGTTACACTGATAAGATTTTGAAATTTATTCCAAGATCGCCAATATTTATTTTTCTTAAAAATATATTTCTTCAGAAATGGTGAAATTTGTTGAAATTGTGCAAATGATAATACAACATATTGTCCATCACTCAATCCTTCTATACTTCTAGCTATTTGAAAATAATATGACATATTATGAGGTGATGTCGATTCTGTAACCTTAGTAAGACTTGCCCATACTGGTACAGCACTAACAATCTCATCTTTCGACAATGAATGTTTCCATATACCAACGATACCTTTATTCTCATCATCTGGATTGAAGATAACCCCCCTTTGAGTACCTGTCTTGAATAAATTATGAGTAAATTTCTTATATTTTAGATATTCAAAACCAAATGCTTTCTCAAAAGCATAAAATAAACATGAACCTATACTAAAATAATAATTAGTTTTTGTTCGACTTGAATCCGGGTAAAATGTAAAATTGTATTCATCATCAGGAATTTCATAAGTCTCAATACAAGTAGGTGGTGCAAATTTCAAACATGTTTCTGTTATATCAGAAGCATCGACTCTCAAATTTTTCTTTCGTATAATAAATGAATTATTTGATCCTTTATTCGATTCTATTTCTCTATTTCTTTTCTTACTTATTCCCTTATCAGTATCTGAAACTTTAGAATCCTCTCTTATAAATAATTCATCATTCTTTGTATTCTCGTTTAATTCTATCTTATCTACTAATCTTTCACTTTCATTCTTTCTCCTCAAATCTATCGTATGTTCCATATCCATTTGAATAACAACTAAACTTCGAAGCACTTCATTGAGCCTTGACTTAATGTTTGATAAACTCTCAATAACAACCTTCTCTTCTTCTTCTTCTTCACATTCAAAATTCTCAAACATATCCATTGTAAAATTATCACCACCATTCTTAACATTCTCTACCTCCATATCTTTGAATGCATTCACAGATTTCTCAAATTCGGAAAGCTGGAATTCTATTTTTCTAAGACAATCCAGTGACTTCTTCCTATTACCCATTGCTGTATTCTTCTAGCTTGATATTAAATCAAAGTGTAACTTTATTTTGATCTGATGTAGAGAGAAACTATTACAATTTTTGTTGTTGTTGCTTATAGGATGAGAAAAAATGTATTTTTTCTTTCTCGGCTCAGCTGCTTGAGAATCTCTGAAACCACTATCAGTGGTAGCATGTCTAAGTTACTCCAGTAATAGTATCATGGTGTTATCTGAAGTTTACAACACCGGTTTTACCCTAGATCAGTTACTGCTTAATAATAACAACACCAAAAATCAGCGTTTTTTGTCACATCAATTTTAAACACCCTACATGTAATTTACTAAAATCCAAATTATGACAATTGAACATTGGCTGAGTTGATAATATTCGATTAGATTTGATAACTATAAAAATAGTTTTGTTTGTCATAGATTGCTGATAAAAGTCCGGTAATTTAGACGTTGTAAATATTTAATATATCAACATACCAATTCTTTTGAATACAGGTAAACAGCTTTCAAAAACTTACGATTTAGCCAACCGTAGATAAATCCTGTATAAATTGCATTCAGTTGTTTTGTAACATTTGCACAACAGGCTCTGCTCTTACAAAAAAGCCATTTGGCTATCGCATATACACTACTAACCTTTCTTTACTACTTATGATTAGCTCTTAACACAATACAAACAAGATATTTTATCCTAAAAATTGGACTAAACAGCAGAATATTATCTTTTTGTACCTAAGTGCCATTTTTAACCTTTGAATACAATTAAGATTATGAATGCCAGATCATAAGTTTGATTAAGTTTTATACTACTTTGTATACTTGATCATTTCTACCATCCTAGACTTCTTCGGTTTGAGATTAGATACAACCAACCTATAGTTGTTGAGGGGAGTAAAAAATCATATTCGAAGATCTAATTACATATAAGATATGCTTGTTCTGCAATTAAATTGCTCCAATTAAAAGCAAAACTGGTAGTAAGCAGAATGTACTTGATTAATTGCATAGGAGAAAACTCATTATGTTCTAATATTTATAAACATATTTGCTTGCTTGTATATTGCTTTTCTAATAGTTCAAAGTGAAAATAATGTGATAATATTATTATTGGTAAGCGTTAGTTATCAGTCATTGATATGGCTGCTAGTATTAGAATCACTTCTGTATCGATTATAATCCCTAACGTTATATTGAGAGAAGCTTAAGCTATCAAATAAAATAACAGTTGGCTGATAATTGTGCCAGTATCAAAATATGTTATTTTTGAAACATTTGCGGTTTTAGAGAGTACACATTAATAAAAAAATTTGCTTCTAAAGCAATCTAACAAGTTATACAAAATTCACTTCCTTTGTTAATGGTTTAAATTATATCATCTAATATATCATCACCTAAACCTTGATTACCTTGCATATTAAGTGGAGGCTGAACATCTAAAAATTCTAAAACAGCGTATAAGATACCAATACCGAATAATATAAAGGACACGACCCATCTAGTTAATGAACCATGCATATTTAATATACCAATTAGCATATATATACCTCCACGTCCTAAAAATGAGAAAAAAGATGATGCATAAGTGAATAATTGTGGTGGTGTTTTGAATTCTAAATATCCGATAAGGATTCCAAGTCCAATTACAAATAAACCTTGGAAAAAATAGTCAAACCTTGAGAAAAGTTCACTAAACCCACAAACAACCTGTATTTCAAACATTTGTAAAATTGGTTTGTTAGTATCGGTCCAACTGGGAATTAAATGAAATGTGATTAATTTGAGTTTAACTTACAGATAGGATTGCAACAAAGAAATTGATTATCTTGAACACTACTGCATATTTTGGGGGGCTCTCTATTTCAAAATTAATATTCTCCATTGGTGTTGATTGTTTTGAGTGATTCAAAGTGCTGTAGAGTGTTTATAATGCTTAACAGGATGATGTACGTATACCGTCCAAATTGTGTTACAACTTGACCAGCCATTTTTCGATACAGCTGGGTCACGTGACAATCCTTTCAATACTGAAAACCATCTTACTACCTACTGAGAAAGGCATAACATTAATGGAAGAAGACAATATTGATAAAGAAATATACAAAAATACATAATAAAAATAGATTGATAAGTACAAACAGGACAACTGATTAGTACAAAATTATCATTTGCTTTTTTTCCATCTTGAAGTTACAAGAAGTAACAAAGAAAAAGCTATCATTTAATTTAATTTTCTTCTTGTTTTGAAGCAGGTGCAGCATTTGATTCATCTTGACCAGCTTCAGACATATCAGAAGTCCATAATGTTAAATTATCTCTAAGTAATTGCATAATCAAAGTAGAGTCTTTATAAGATTCTTCAGATAAAGTATCTAATTCAGCAATGGCATCATCAAAAGCTTGCTTTGCTAAATGACAAGCTCTATCAGGAGAGTTTAAGATTTCATAGTAGAAGACGGAGAAGTTCAAAGCTAAACCTAATCTAATTGGATGAGTTGGTGGTAATTCAGTTACTGCAACTTCAGATGCTGCCTTATAAGCTTCCAATGACGCATCTGCTGCTTCTTTTCTCTTTTCTGCAATAGCAAATTCAGCTAAATATCTATGATAATCACCTTTCATCTTATAGTAGAAAACTTTAGATTCACCAGATTGAGCAGTTGGAATCAAATGTTCGTTTAAGACATTTAAAATATCATCACAAATATTTGTTAATTCTTGTTCGATTTTACCTCTGTAATCCCTTATAAGCTTAACTTGAGATTCATTACCCTTTTGTTCTTCCTTTTGTTCAATTGATGAAACAATTCTCCATGATGCTCTTCTTGCACCGATAACATTTTTATAAGCAACAGATAAAAGGTTTCTTTCCTCGATAGATAATTCTTGGCCTGAAGACGCAACAGCCTTCATGTTTTCGACCATTTCTTCATATCTTTCAGCTTGTTCAGCTAACTTAGCTAAATAGACGGAATCTTCACGAGATAAAGACATTGTAGTTTTTTTTAAAGAATGAGATGGTAAAGGTTGAGTGTCTGTTAGAAACAATAAGATGAGGCGGTATGTTAGTAAAGGTGTTCGGAGGGACTAGAGACGAGAGACGAAAGACGTGAGACAAGAGGTAAAGAGTACAGAGTGATGATATTCCATTGTTATTCTTGGCGATGTTTCTATTGTTTGCGCGAGCGGCCGAAAGGACTGGAACGCCAAGTCTGGAACACAAAATTAAGGGAAGCAGTCCACGAATCCGGTGGCGGGCGAAAAATGTAGACATGCGGACAGACAGCAACCACTGTTAACGTAGTGAGTAAAGCATTGTAACGTGATAGCACAAGTGTAAGTGAGTTGGATAGGGGTGTAAGATTGCAGTAACTAATTTTCAGGGGGGGTCTCATATAAGGGGGGCGAGAAAAAAAAGCCAAATATTTTGGAAATCTGTTGGATCAATGGTAAGTTTAGGACGCCAAAAAAAACTGATTCAAAGCATTGCCTGATATAAGTAATATGTATGTTTCTAGGTAAATGTGTAATTGGATATTTTGCTCAGATCAAGGATGATCAATCACTTGACTAAACAAAAGAGAAACCAACATCATACAACATGCTCATTCCTGTGATAAGCCTCTGGGTCTCGATTAGCGGTATTCTTCAATGCAGTTTTCAATGCTAGATCACAATCTTTATAAATATCTGCAGAACTGTACAATTGCTAACGTGTGATGGATGCTGCAGGCAAATGCTTTGGCACCTCAGAACTCTGTATTTTGACGACTGGTGGGAGGCCACCTACTGCACTGCTGCAGCACCTGCCAGAATGGGCGGCTCCCGGCGGACTCTTCTCTGTCAAACAAGATGGAGGACAAGGGTATACATACGTTGACGGGGTTGTGTGTGTGGAGACGGGAAGAAAGAGCAGGCCACAACGCCAGCAGAGACAGACAGAACTGCGTTTATGTTGTTGTCGCAGAGAGGATGCCCGTCCAGCAGCAGCAAACCCAGAGCCCCCAGCGGTCGATCGACGCGCCGATCGACGCCCACTGCCTGTCTGTCTGGGATGTCCAGTTGTCGAGTTCATCGAGTTACAACTACATTGTTAAAACTATATATAACTGCCATTACTCCTCCATCATCACTTCGCCTCCTGCTGGCTCTACTGCTTCGTCGATGTTCAATACACGGCATTCGGCTATCTTGACACCGAATCTCTCATCTTCGACTAATGCAACGAGTTCAGCAACGAGTCTGGCAAGATTATCTTCAAGCTGGTAGTCGGAGTGCACCCAACTAGGGTGTAAAGTCTTACTGCCACCACCTAATATGAGTGCTCCTGATTCAGGGGTAAGTGCAATTGTAGTTGCAAAACGTGAGTTGTTCACGTATGATCCAAATTTCAACACAGTTCTCAGCTTAAGTGCAGTAATACCCAATTTAGGTAATGGTAGTTCTAAACCTGGTAATGTTGGATTAGTTGCATCATAACCATTGACACCTGTAGCGGTTGGCATTTTCAAAACTTCTCTTAAGGGTACAAATTTCGTGCACAAAATTGGTTTGTTATCGAACAATGTTTTATTGATACATTCGTTCAAACCAAATTTGAAAACTTTAACATCATTTTCAATTTTTTGCAACTGTTCAATTAGTTCATCTGTTGAAGAGCTTGGATCAAGTGGGAAATTCTCTGAGACATATGATAATTTAAAAGGGTAAACTGATTGCTTCTTATCAACTAATGATAAAAGTCTTCTACTGTTTCTTAACTTCAATTGTTCGCTGATGGAAACGTCTCTGATGAAAATACTTGGCTTTGGATTAAAAGTCTCATGACCTTTGAAATTCTTAGAGCCATCAATTGATTCGATTGTAACAAAACCTGGCTCCTCCTTATTCAATGGTGCCATCTTTATATCAACCATATAAACTTCACCTGGTGAGACAACAAAATCATCAGTTGGAATAGCATTATCTGGATTCTCTTGATTAGAACGTCCCTTTTTTGGATCAATAATTGCAATTTGATTGCTTGTATTGGTCAAAGCATTGGATTTCTCTAATAATGCATTTTCCTGATCCATTTCTGACCAAACTACACCTTTAAAATCTCTTTCAGCAACAACACCTTCGGCTTGACCAGCTAAAAATCTCCTTATTCTTCTTACTTTAGACGTTGGTACAACGGCACAGTTGTATGACTTGGCAATTGCATTAACTACATTTCTAATCATTGTACCCGTTATTTGCTTAACGTTGTTATTATTATCATAGTTGTTTAGTAAAGGAGAATTTGGAATCTTTGTTGGGCTTACAGCACATGCAAGTAATGTGGTTATAGTTTGCGTTGCCAAATAAGAAGCACAAACAGCATCAGCACTTTCGCCTAATAATGGACCCGGAGGGTTGGCACCTTGTGGATAGATTACGATAGTGTGTGCTATATTTGATGTATAACCATCAATATGACAGCCTAAATTGATTGTAACAATATCACCAGGTTTGAAATACATATTGGATTTTTCGTCATTTAATTCTGGAGAGTAACCGACAAGTATATTGTTAACATCTAATGTAACAGGTTGAGCTATACCTTTCTCCTTGATCTTTTTGAAATTCTTGTTCACTAAAGATTGAAGGAAAGAATCACCAAGTAAACAAAGTTCCGCTGCAGAATATGGTTCATGTTGCCCTAAGTGGTAGGATTCATTTATCAAAGAAATCAAATATTTAAGGCAAGTGTGTGTGATCTCACCAGCGTATCTATATTTAGCTAGAACATTGGATGTCAGCACATTCTTTTGCTTTAAAAGGATGTCTGTGTCCTTGGGCGAAATTTGTAATGCCATTCTGTGCTCAGTATAGTATGATTAAAAAAAACTGGAGAGTCTATAGACAAGAAGTTTAGTTTACGATAAAGGTCGTTAAGTCAGTTTTCAGTAGCTCTGTAAATAAAATTTTTCACATCTCAAAAGGGAAAGCGCCTATTTTATTTTTTTGTATTTTTGTCTAATTCCATCTTACTGTTTTAGCGGCTCAGCCAAAAATGCAATTGCAGAGTATGGAGAGGGGGCTCAACGCACCCGTGCACCCGCATACTCCTGTCCCACCGTGCACCGCGACAGCACGTACGTTGTGTTTGGTTCTGCAGTTCTGTCCTCCCATATGACAAGACCGGTGTTGTCAACTTTTAGATGTTCAGCTATCTCTGCAAAGACAGAACTCTTGATCCGCTTCTTTGGCGCCGGAAGGTCTTCAATGGGATCAAATACCAAGCTCTCACCTACAGCACATTCCGGATCAGGCTGAACTGGCTTCACACCTAGTTTATCGTGGTCTGCGCATAGAAGCATCGCCTCAGATTTGACACCACGCATCTTGCTAGGCTTCAGATTGTTCACAATAACTACTTTCCTCTCAAGAAGTGATTCCATTGGGACAAGTCCAACAAGACCTGAACATACTTGCAGTGTTGGACCTTCTTCACCAATCATAACTTGCGACACATATAACGTGTCCGCATTTTCGTGACGTGCAATTGACTTGATAAATCCTACTCGGAGATCTAACATGTTAGGATTTCTGAAAACACGAGCTGCTTGCGCAGCATGTTTGGTAGATGTACTCTGATTTCTCAGTAAGCTTCTGAATATAAACATGGCTGCCGAAGTTTATGGATTAAGGTGAAAATGAACAAATAAGTAGTTTTACGATGTAACTCATTCTCCGCAAGAATGAAAAATCATCTCACTGGAGAGGGGGGCTCAGCAGATTCAGTTTGTCATGAAACGTAGGCATCAACAGGAGAATTAAAAGACATCATCATATAACATTATCACTATACACAGTTCTCATTATAAAAGCAAGGTAAGGGGCGCAGATTCAGCCAAGCAAAAAATCCATCTTAATCGACTTCAAGTTCCAGTCTTTCAACTATACGTTCTTGAACATCTACCCGTTCTCTCAATCCAGTTAAAAACTTCAAATTGTCTTTCAACATATTCACCTTATTTACTAACTTCATTTTTAATTGACTTTCGTGTTCTATAATTCCATTGATTCCAACAGAAACATCTTTTGCAGGATAATTCAATACCTTACGTACTTCTTTGCTTATTCGTAAACTGTTCAAATGAATATAATCATCATCAACCAAATTATGCCTGATTTTACGAATGATATTTTTGTGTACTGTAATTGGAGCCTCTTTGATCATATGATACACTGGAAAGCCTACCACAAGTACTACTGCACTAACAGTAATAAGTTTTGGCATTTTGATAATCGAATTGAATCCTGTGAAAACAGAGATAATTTTTGGACCATAGATAATCAGTGTGCTAAAAATTCCTGTTTTGAAAATACCTGAACTCATTATTCCACTTAAACTTAAATCCTCGACTCTTAGTTTGCTGAAGCCACCAACTTTGGTAAAGCTGAAAAAATTTTGCACGTTTTTGAAAACACCGATAATAGAATCAAAATCAATTAGATCAATCAGTTCAAAATTGATATTAATTCTATTCTTTAATTGATGATCCTTCTTATGTGAGTACATAGACTCTGGTTTGAATTTATGCGCTGGCAACTTTTCGTTGCCTAATACTTTCTTTCCCAGATCACGTATTTCTTGAATTGATTCCATAGTTTTCAACCGTCCATAATCTTCGCAATCTTCTATAGTTGATAATATATCATGGACAACTTTCAATTTTGTTGATTGAATAAACTGGTCAATATTGAATATTGATACAGATTTATCGACAACTGTCAGTTCCTGGAATCCTTCGAGAGTTTCGTTGATTTTACTACGTGTATTTTCATAAACTTTGTCAGAAGTACTATCAATTATATTGTTCACTTTCTCGTTCACAATTATCGAAGTTTTAATGATTTCGTCATATCTTGGCTTGATTTCATTCAACTCTTTATTAAGTGCATCCGAATTCGTGCTGTATGTCTCAATGTTGAGATCGATCAACAATAACGTTTCTTTGAAAACTTTCATTAAATAGTTTTTTGCTGGTAAAAGTTTCGATACCGATCTTTTATCAAGAATGAAATTCCTCAATGAAGCTTCCAATCTGTCAAAATTCGGGTGCCCCCCATTCGGATTGTTATCATCATCCGGGCTGCCATCATCACCATCATCATCATTATCACCTTTATTCGTGTTATCTTTTCCATCACCACTCTTACCCTCTAATATATCTCTGGAAGAAACAAAATGAACAAAATCGTCAGAATCTTTGTGTGTTTCTGGAGACAAATCACCAACTTGTTGCATAATCTTCTCAATACATTTGTCCTTCTTTTTTATCGAGTCAAACTTGTTGACTACAATAAAAGTGAATTTTTTGTCGTTGTTAACATTGGAGATAAACTCTCTACCAGATAGTGTAAAATGATTCTCCGCATTTACTACAAAAACAACCAAATCAATCTCCTCTTGCCTTGAAAAAAGTTGCATTGTCTGGTACGAGTCTAAATTCAATCCGGGAGCATCAATCAACCTGATGTCAACAATGCCATTTTTCAACAAACTCTCATTGGTTGGTCTGTTATCATTTATGTAGACTTTCAATAAGGAATACTTGTCGTTCTCATAAACTAAGTCATCTAAACTTTTGAGAGGAAATTTTGTGTACGTGTTCTCATCCTTGATACTATAGGTTGCGCCAATAGGTACTGCGTGAACTTCTTCAATGCCATTATTTTCCATATGATTGATAATTTCACAAAAAACGTTTGTGCATGGTTGCTGATCAATCGGCATTACATTTCTCCTTAATAAAGCATTACAGAAACTAGACTTACCAGAATTCAAGTCACCAGTTATCAAAACTTTAGATGTTATATCATCAATTCTATCTTTAATATTTCCCAAATGATGTAATATATGTGAAAATTTTTCATCCAATAGAACAGAGATCGTTGCTTCATCTAAATTATTGATCAAAGTATCAGATGTTTTCACTCCTAGTTTCAAATCCAATTTGAAAATATCGAACTTAATTTTCTCTTCATCATCGCCCGTACCTTTATTTCTATTTTGTAATAGTAATGCTTTTTTAGAAGATAATGAGTTCAATTTTGAATCCGATCCATTAGAAATCATTTTATCGATAGGGTAGTATATTGGTGAATTCGTGTTATTATCTTTCAACTCCTTGAATAAGGCAATGGTAGAATTGATAGTCCTATCTAGTAGAATTTTGTTTTCGTTGTACTTTAACTGCTTCACATATGCAAGAGAAGGATCGTCATGAGATCTGTGAGCTCCTCCTATTCTTGACAGGTCAATACGGGAATCCCCAACATCACCATCATTCAAAGTTTCTCCTTCCAATGTACCAGTTTGTGGAATAAAGTTTGCTATAGCTGGCTGATATTTCGTACTTCTACCAGATCCATCAAACAATGTTTGATCATCCTCTAAAGCAGTATTATTCTCTTCTTCGTTATACGCATAGTTCTCAGAGTATGAGCCATCCATAGCTAAGTCGCCTAATGAGACATCACGGCGGTGACCTTGTTGGGGCATATTCGGTTATATCTGCTAGTATTAGTTGTTGTTTAAGGGCAAGGAGAGGTGGATCACTCCATTATTCTTTCAACTCCATCCCATCAAACTGAGGCTGTGTGACCAATTTTTTTAAACTTTTTCTCCGATCTGTTACAGTTGAATTTTTATTTCTTCATGGCAAAGAAGAGCCAGAGTTAAGTTTATATTCAACAAATACCCCAATACAATTCAATCATGTCATTTAGAAGACGTGGAGAAGTAGTCGGTGGGAGAGGTCCAGTACCTAATAACCCGATGCTAAATCGAGCACCTAGGATACCTCCAGCTCCAGGGGTTTTACCTCCAAGAAATACAGGAATGGTGAGGCCGAACCCTGAAATGCTTCATAATACCCCGAAGGTTTCTTCTAAGTTAGTAACCGAAAAGGCTATTAAAGAAGAAGTGAAACATTTGGGAGTGAAACCATCCATTGTGCTGTCAAACATAAATTGTGTTTCTACAGGTACTAAAGATATCGATACAGTATTAGTGCATGGTGGATTACCAGTAAATAATAGTTTATTAATCGAAGAAGATGGCAGTACCGATTTTAGTGGTATCTTGGTTAAGAACTATATTAGTGAAGGTATTGTGCAGAACAGAAGAGGTGGTAAGGTTGTTAATCATTGCATTGTTGTAGGATTAGACAACTCTTTTGGTAATGAATTGCCTGATGTATACGCTGGTAGTTCTAAAGAAAGAAAGAAGAAAATTGTTCAGGAGAATGAAGGAAAATTGAGTGTTAGTAATATTACCGATAAATCTAACGAATTAAAAATTGCTTGGAGGTATAAGAAGGATTTCCAAGGCAAACCATCTGATAGAGCTTTAAACGAGAGCGACGATTCGAAGTACCCGGAGTATAATCACCAGTTTGATATTACTACAAAAATTAGACCAAGTCCTGGCTCAAATGAGATCACGTTCATTCCAGTTGGAAAAGACTATGACTCGATATTAAAGAACATTAGATTGATTATTGATCGAGAGTTGAAAGATAATACTAAAATGATCAGATTGGCAATCCCATATTTCCTTAATCCATTGGTTTACGGTTGTGGTGATCTCGTTGACTATGATACAGTTATTAGATTCATATTTGGCCTTCGATGTATTGTCAGCTCATACATTGGACGCATAACTATGATTACTACCATAAGTTCTGAATTATATGAAGACACAGAACTTTTGAATAAATTGCAAGACGTTATGTTTGATGGTGTCATCAGATTAGTCCCATTTCCTCATGAGTTGAACGTTTTAATGGAGAAAGTTTTCAAGACACAAAGAGAAAAAATCAAACAAGGATATGTTGACATTTATCGGATACCTATATTGACCAGTTTAGGTATGATGGAGAGACGTCTTAAGGAATACAGCTTCAAGAATAGCAAGGCCAATTTTCATGTTGAACAATGGAGTATACCTGTGGAGGAGGAAGACGTTGACGAATCCAAGAAAACAGACTTTTAACCACGATTACAAGTTATTCGTAGTTTTCTATAAAGCTAAACTAATACATGTACGAATATCTTATCTCACCAATTACAAAAAAATCTTGCATAAGTAGTCCAATAAAATACCAAACCAGAGGATATGACCATTGGTGATGTTGGATTTGAAGAATGCCCAACAATCAGAAGGACTGTCTAAATTGACTTTTCTCAACATGTCAAAAAGCCTATAGAATCCTGCTGCAGCGCCAAGGTAAAAGAAGGGACCCATACCTGCAAGGACACCACTGGTCAAATAGCATCCCATTTGTGCGGCTGTCATAGCATAGCAAATATTTTTAGAGTTTTCTCCCCAAGCCAATGCAGTTGATTTTATACCTGCTTTTATGTCAAACTTTTTATCTTGATGAGCATATACAGTGTCGTAAGTCATACACCAAAAGAATCCACTCAAGTAAAGCGAGATCATAACAGGCCAGTTCCAAACGCCCATGGCAGGAAAGCCAAGTAGTGCACCCCACGTAAAACATGCAGATAAAACGACTTGAGGATAGTATGTTACTCTTTTGAAGAATGGATAGGTACCGACTAACACGAGAGAAGATGCTCCAAGAAGGAAACAATCAAGTGGAAGCAGTAACAGTATACCCAAACCTACTGCAAGTTGTGCACCCAGAAAAGTCCAAGCTTGTGGCATTGAAACTCTACCTGATGTTATTGGTCTTTCAATAGTTCTTGCAACCTTATTATCTAAATTTCTATCCCACATATCATTGACTGTACATCCAGCACCTCTCATAACAAACGCACCAATAGTGAAAACGGAGAGCATCCATAATGTTGACATCAACGGTGCTGATGTCATATAAGCAGCCATTGTAATGGACCAAGTACATGGTGATAGTAGGAGAAGGGTACCTGCCGGTTTCTCCATTCTCATAAGCTCCATATATGGTATCCATTTTTCAGGAAAGTGTCTCAGGAAACCAAGACCTTCCAATCGAGCAATTTTAGAAGCTTCAAGCTCCTCAGGGGTAAACATGCTTCTAGCATCGGTCACGGATGGTGATGTGGCTTTGAGACCGTTAGGCTTTGAGCTGAGGTTTTTGAATTGTGAGATAAGACTCAATTTTGGGAAAACAGCCCTACTTTTCAAATTGAACAAGTTTTTTCTAGCAACAGAAGCCACACTTATTCTTGATGCACCTGCAATTGCCCACATTGTTGATGTGTGTTGCGTTGATAGATGGGAGACCAGATGCAAGAGAGCCAAGACCCCCGAAATATATTTTTCATCATTGGATCAGCGAATCAATAACGCCGGAGCTAAGAGGACATTTCAGTGCTAGGTAAAGCTACTAGTTATACGATTCTATCTACGGTACAAGTCTGATAGGAACATCTACTAACTGCGTTTCTTTAACAATGTGAAATGATTGCATGTATTCTTGGTCGTGCTTGTTGGTTTCCACCCCATATTGGGCCTCAGCAACATTACATAACTTCTCATTATGTTCCTCGAATACTGCAAATCTACCATCCAAAAGTTGTTCCCCAATGTCCTTAAGCTTAACCCATTTATTTGCTTTGCTTTTGGTGAAGTTACGTATTTCTCCGCCGAATTTACCCTTGTATATCATCTTTTCACAATCTGGGATGTAAAATCCCATATAGTAATGCTGCTTTTTCAGGATTTTAGTAAGCATAATTTCTCTAATCGCACTGACGGTACCTAATCCTAAACTTGCATATTGAGGATCCCACATAAAGTATACAGAAGAAATCGTAGTAGGAAGAATGTCTAGAACTGCTATAGCTGCCAGTTTGTTGTCAATAATATAACATTCATGGATCGGGCCCTGTATTTTCTGTAGTTCTTCACCTTCCAAATCACCGTTAATCCACTGTTTGTTTACTAGATTCCAGTCAATGTCAATATTCTTATCTTCAAACGGGTCATCACATAAAAATCTGTAGAAAGACTCTGGTGATACCTCTTCTTCCTTTTCATGATGTATTGACATTTGATATTTTTTGAAAAGCTCAAACTTATCCATTCCAAACTCATTCGGAAGCAACAGAGTGAAAAATCTGCCCTTGTTGTCATATGATCTGTAGAGCTCATCTAGATCCGTAGTGCCTACATTTTTTTCAGTCATATCTCGGTAGAACCTTCTGATTGTTTTCTTAGTTGACTTATTATGGAATTTATCATTGACAAACATATCGTAATTTGTCCTTATAGTGTATTGCCTGCAACAAGACCTCAACAAATCAGGCTTGTACATATAGCTTCCACTTCGACGCCATCCATTCTTCATTACATCTTCATAGTATTGTAAAGAGATTGATCCATACGGATACGATATTGAACAATTGTTCGGATATCCTTTACCATTCATCAGCAATGCAATTGATTGCAAAGCCCATGCATTTTCAACTGATTTTTTTCCATTGCAGTATCCGCAATGTGTGCTTTGAACGTAATGAAGGTCGCTTTCTTCCATTTGAGAGCGTTGCGTGAGTTTCTATTGTGTAGTCAAGAAAGACAAGATGTTGATGTTTTAGCGCAAGCTTTATAAAGAACACAGCTTAAGAGGAAGTTCAGTTCTCAGCACTTTTATTTCTTAGTAATTAAGCACATGAACACCATACAATGGCAACTAGACCACATAGATTGAGTATATCTAAGAGGTCAGCAGCCACACATATAGGAAATGGAGGACAAGCTGCCAAATCAGCTTTGGCTAAAGAGAGATCATCCACTTGGAGGCTGGAGTTCCTGAATAACAAATTCAATTCTGACTCAACTCTCGATATTGAAATAGGCGAAGAAGACATTGCTAGAGAGACAAATACAGAATTGTTGCATGTAGATATCAGCAAACATGAGAAGAGCGTAAATGAAATGGAAACGGCTTTGAGAGGTTCCATTGATTTGTTAGTACCTATCTTCACTTACTTGGATAAATTTGAAGATGAATTGAAGCATCTATCAAATCAAATGCAAGTTTTACAGGAAAGAATGGTGCAATTGAATGAAGAGATTGTGAATAATACCAAGATTGACAACGAATTGACACCAGTGTTAACGGATTTGCTTATTTCACCTGATTGTATAGAGATTTTATTCAAACATCCAATTGACAAACAATGGGTTGAACAAATGACTATACTACAAGAAAAGAAAGAAATACTAACTACCACCTATGATCTAGAGAACAGAAATGTGAAAGAAATTCTTGGGCTTATTGAAAAATTGGAAGAGAAATGTGTGGAAAGGATCAAAGCCTTTATGGTGGAAAACATTAAGAGGTTACGGAATGTTAAAACTTCTTCAATAAAAATCCAGAGCAAACTATTGCAAGTAAAAGATATAGTTACTTTTTTAAAAGAAAAGAACAAGAAATTGTTGGAAGATTTACGGACTGGTTATGTGTACACCATTCGTTGGTACTATTACTTCAATTTTGTCAAATATATCAGTTCCTTAGAACAGATTAACTTATATGAATCAGAGGTGGTTTCTAATAAAGCTGACTCCCGAAGTCTACTCATTGCTGAGAGCAATACTAACTCGATAAGTGAATACTTGATAAACCTGCCCAAGAGATTTGAGATTATGAACAGTGAAAATAATAAATTTGCTGTCTTAGCACAGATAGCAGAATCTTCTAATATTGCAAATGTGAAATTTTACATGGAGCAAGCTATTGAATTTTTGAATCAATCTATTATCGATAACTTGACAATTGAATTTAACTTTATTACTAGTTTTTTCAACATTAGTGACAATGAAGAGCTAACTAAATTAACAAAAACGACTTTCTCACCGGTTTTGAAAATGGGAGTCAATTACACTAAGTACATTCTCGCAAAATGTAGCCATGATTATTTTGGTATTCTTTTCACAATCCGTCGATTACAGAAAATGGAATATGAAATTCAAAATAGATTATTGCCATCTGTTGTGGACAAATATTTGAACAATCAGTTAATGATTTTGTGGCCAGAATTTCAGAAAAATATTGATACATTATGTAATAGTATCAGTTCCGCATTCACATCGACCAGTGTTATCAAAACGGTTATAAATAACAAAACCAACTTGATGATTCCATTACAAATCACTCAAACGTTTAGTACCATCATTAACAGTCTACAGAAACTAACGCAGAACCTTGTGTTTGAGCTTGAGAGCTCTGAACCTTTAACAATTTCTATTCAAAGGCTTAGTGGTGTATATGACCGAGGTTTGAAACAAGTTTCCGACGGGTTAGAGGAAAAGAAACGCAAACTGTTTCTTTACGTGAATTTCCAGCACATCTACATTGTGTTAGATTCTAGCAACACCGATCCAAACTCTACAACCAGTGCTAACCTCACCCAACACTACAAAAGTCTTGTAGATGAATATGTGTAGCATAGCTGTAGTAGTATAGTTAGAACCTTCTGGAACCGTTTGATCACATGTCCTCGCGGAACAGTTCGGTGGCCTGTATTTAGGGAGACCCTTTCCCGCCACGACAATTGACATTGACTTTCCAGCTAGCATTTCATTTCATCCAACATTACAAGCTTTACAATGGGAATATACGACAAAGAACAGGATAAGGACAAAGATTTCACTTTAGACAGTACTGCAGACACACGAATCAATGCGATATCTCCATTCGAATTTACAGATGCACTAAGTTCCATAGCGGACGTTGTATCTCGGACAAACGATGTGACGTTTGACGTTTTGGACAAACTTCGTGGATGGGGTAATGGATTCTCAACTTTACTTGAAGGATTGCCTGGTGGTGGTGTTGTTAGAAGGGAGAATGGTCTTGTAGCAAAGGGAATTCCGCCACCAGAAGCATTTGACGAATGTAAGCGGAGATATGGTTTGTCAGTCTGGGACCAAAATGGATGGTGGAATTGTTTATTCCCTCGTGACCAAATTTCGAACAGTATGTTGCTTTCCAAGGAAGATGTTGAAAATGATCAAAATCATGAAAATGGAATTTTTTTCAAAAGTATTGATGATTTACTCAATTGGCAATCTGCAATGAAGCAAAATGTGAAGAAATTGAGATCTAGAAATTGGGAAACTAGTTTCTTCGAATCAGGTAGTGATGATGATAGTGATGTTGTAAGTAGAGTTCAATCATCTTGGACTAAGACATTGCCTAATGGAGACATTGAACGTAAAGTGACTGAAAAAATTCGCAAGAAAGATGGTACACGATCAGTAACTGAACGACATGAAATTCTTGGTCCTGACGGAACCATAAAGGAATCCAGTGAAACTTCAAAGTAGTTTGTAGGAATTTTTATATAACGTTGTGGTAGAATTTTTGTTTTTTTTTCATGAAGTAATGCAAAATAATGAAACTTTAATCAATGATTCTTATTCATCCGAACGCTTCAACAAGGGAGTAAGTAATTAACAGTTGTTCACTCCCACTCACTGCAGCCATAGCTGCAACTTCTCCAACTGTATCATCAATTGATGGTACGAATGCATTAGCTACGTAACACCAGACTGTACTCACATTTAGCAATTTAGAGAGATAATTTGTAATTTCTGCAAATGTGGTATCATTGGGAAACTCCACTAACGGAGGATCAATTTGTCCAGCAGATCCAATTGCTTTGAACCTGATTTGCATATATCCAGTTAGCAATCTTACAGTTGCATCATCATCCATCAGACGGAAAAGGAAAACAAAACAAGGCTGGACCTTCGAGAAAACAGCAAGTGAATGAAAAAGATCCAAACCAGAGTTCAACTCTGATAATTTTTTCTCCTTTTTTTAGTACTGACACTATTATTTTAACATACAATAAACAGAGGAAATGTCTGATTTAGATAAGAAAGACGCTGCAGAGTTATTATCCACTCTTTCACTTGCCACTGAGAAGGGTAAAGAAGAGAAGGAAGCACTTGAGAAGAAAAAGGAAGAACCAAAGGAAGAACCAAAGGAAGATGAATCTAAAGATACTAATGAATCTACTGATTCTTCACTAGTCAATTCCAATTATGAAGTCAAAGTTAAACTTGCAGATTTACAAGCTGATCCGAATTCTCCATTATATAGTGCTAAAACTTTTGAAGAATTAGGTCTTAGAGAGGAATTACTTAAAGGTCTTTATGCGATGAAATTTTCCAAACCATCTAAAATTCAAGAGAAGGCATTACCATTACTTTTATCCAATCCACCTAAGAATATGATTGGTCAATCACAATCTGGTACAGGTAAAACAGCAGCATTTGCGTTAACGATGTTAAGTAGAGTTGATGAGAATGATTCAAATGTTCAAGCAATTTGTTTATCACCAGCTAGAGAATTAGCTAGACAAACACTTGATGTTATTACTGAGATGGGTAAATTTACGAATATTAAAACACAATTATTAGTACCTGGTTCACTTGATAGACAAAATTCTGTAATTACAGGTCAAATTATTGTTGCAACTCCAGGTTACTTATTAGATATGATTAGGAAGAAAATTGTTAATACTAGTCATGTTAAAGTTTTCGTACTTGATGAAGCAGATAATATGTTAGATCAACAAGGTTTAGGTGATCAATGTAGTAGAATTAAGAAATTTATTTCACGTAATAAAGGTTTACAATTAATTTTATTTAGTGCAACATTCCCTGATGAAGTTAGGAAATATACTGAAAGATTTGTACCTGAAGCAAATTCACTTGAATTAAAGCATGAAGAATTAAATGTTGATGAAATTACACAATTTTATATTGATTGTCCAAATCAAGAAGAGAAATTTAAATATTTATGTGAATTTTATGGATTAATGACAATTGCATCATCGATTATATTTGTACAAACAAAGGAAACAGCGGATCAATTATATTTTAATATGAAGAAAGAAGGTCATAAAGTTTCAGTTTTACATGGATCTTTACAATCACAAGATAGAGATAAATTAATTGATGATTTTAGAGAAGGTCGTTCAAAAGTTTTAATTACAACGAATGTTTTAGCTAGAGGTATTGATATTCCATCTGTTACAATGGTTGTCAATTATGATATGCCATTTGATAAAAATCAAAGACCTGATCCATCGACTTATTTACATAGAATTGGTAGAACTGGACGTTTTGGTAGAAGAGGTGTTTCAATTTCATTTATCGATAGTAAGAAATCATATGATTGTTTACAGTCAATTTCCAAATATTTTGGTGGTTTGAAACTCATTAAATTACCGAATGATGACTGGGATGAAATTGAAGAAGTTATTAAGAAGGCTTTCAAATGATAGGTAGTAGTAGTAGTAGTAATATTATATATATAGTACAGATTGTTTAGGAAATAATATTAGTAGAAAAAACAAGAATTGGTAGCACAGTGTGAGAAGTAGAAGAGTGATCAATTTTTAACTCCCTTGACGATTCCGACAACGATCCCTACAATAATCAAGATCAAAAGGATAACCAATGCGAATATAATCCATTTACATTTCCTACTCTTTTTAGCACTTTGAGCAGCTTTAATAACGTTAGCGTCACCTTTCTCAATCTGATTTTGAGCTTGACTTAAATATTGTGCAGCAGAATCGATTACAACATCTTGTTCAACGACTAAATCTTGTAAATCTGAGAACATTTCATTAATTACGTTAACCATTTCATTTATTTTAATTAATTCATCATGTCTAACTTTAACATTTTCATAAACTTGCATTGCTTCAGCTTTCTTATGAGTCGATTCTAAAGAATTTAAGAAAATTTGATTACTACCATTATCCAAAATAAATTCTTGAGCTTCAGAATATGAAGCTTGAGGGTTAACAATTTGATATTGTTCAATTGCTTGATTTTTAACATTTTCAGCAAAAGTATCTTCAGTACGTATAACATTTTGTAAAGCTGAACGGAAAATTCTATTAATATTATTTAATTGATTAACCATATCAGGATCATTTTTATTAACTAAAAATTTAGTTGATTCAATATCATTTTTAATTTGAAATTGTAATGATTTAATGTTTGTTGTAAGTGAATCAATTTCAGATAAAAGTGAATTTTTCTCACGTTCACTTATAGCATTTACTTGAGATGATTGTAATTCATGTAAACGATCAGTGAGTGATTCATAACGGGTAATTTGATCCTTTAAATATGAGCAACGTGAGATAAAATCAGATGAGGTGTTAGTGGATGAGTTGTACCTGTCTGCAAAGGGGTTCTCTCCCAAACTAGTAGTTGATTCGAATGGATTCTGCATAGCGTAAAGGTGGTGGGTATAGATTGTGTAGATGTGTGTGTGTTGTTCACTCTAAGGGATGATCTCGTTTAGTGGGTCCATAAATAGCACAGGAGAAGAAGAGGAGGAGGATAGCTAAGCCCCCTGTGACAGCGCGCGTGTTGCGCCGGGCGGCCACGTGAGCGTGTGAGATTTCAGGAAAAAGTGACTTGGTTAGGCTAGGTCACCTACTACGATCACGTATGATGACTCCACTAGAGCTGCAAAGATGGTACAACTCAAGTTTGTTGGCACGAAGCTGCCGCGGGCGGGACCCGGATTGAGCTGTGATGAGTGTCGACGGCGCAAGAAGCGGTGTTCGGGCAGCAGCAGAAGCAGCGTGCAGGGGACACTGCAGCCGTGCACTGGATGCAGGAAGAGAGGCGTGCCGTGCAGCATTGTTGAGACAGTGAGAGGGCCGGAACCTGAGGTTGAGGAACAGGTACCTTTTGACAACGGTGGTGTAGGATCATCGCTGGTTCCGTCGCCGGGCAAGTTATTTTGGAGTCCACGGTTGAGCCCAGGTTTGGATGCAGACGTGAATGCGATAGCCCTGGACATGGAAATGGGCATAGATATGGATATAGAGATGGGAATGGATACGGGTATGGGAATGGATATGGGTATGGATTTAGGTATGGATATGGTGATGAACGTACACGATGGCAATTTCCAGAGTTACTCACCGTCGGTACTCCCGTCGCTTTCGCTCGATACAGAGATTCTGAGCCTAGCCGTACTTGAAGGCGTAGCTCAAGGCAGCACAGTTGATTCCAGCTTTACCGGGTGGTACAGACTAGCAAGGCCGCTCGTGATAGGCGGCGGCGGTAGTGGAGTTTGTTCTTCAGCGCTCGGCTCAGCGTTTGCGGCATGGGCGACGCTGGGCGCAGAGAAAAGCTTGTCGATAGAGTTCCTAGTGGAGGCTCAACGGATGCTCGATTACGAGGTTAGTAGTAATAGTTGTGGTTGTGATGATGCTGCAAGTTTTGCTAGGCAGTTGGTTGCTCGTGCGATTGTGCTGTTTTCGCTTGGCCGACTCGGTGATGTGGGTGGATGGAAGCACGCGTTTGAGTCGCTGTTCACTCTGCTGAAGAGTGTTGGCATGAAGAAGGTTGCAGAGTGGGTGGAGGGTGAGAGGAATGGTGATGGTGGTATTGGTAAATTGATTAAATTGGCGGTGCGATGTTTCCTACGGCAAGACGTGTTTAAGCAGGTGAAAGTCACTGAACGACGAGTACTTGGACCTGTGTTCCCACGTCGTGACTACCTGTTAGTTCTTGATAGTAGGAAGGAGGGTGAGGATGAGGGTGAGGGTGAAGACGAAATTGAATCTGAGGACGAAGGTATTTATGCATTACAGTTGTTGTTAGGTGATATCAATGCAGCATATGATGAGTTTACATACAGGCTAACCAAACTTATCGATAAATTCATGATTGAGATAAATCCAAGGATGCAATTGTTAGAGTGTGATCCTGATGCACAAATTGAGTTTATAAGTAGTGCAGAGTATGTATCATATGAAAGTGTTCGTAGGGACTTTCACGTGTGGGTGCAAGAGCAGATTAAAGAACTTGAAAAGAGAGTTGAAGAGTGTGACAGTGGGAGTACGAGGAATGATGATGAAACTTCCTTTTTCTTTCAAATTCTTAAACTAAGTGTTAAGTTATACTTACAATTCAAACTGAACGATTTATCAGCGAATAACTATGCGATTAAGGAACTAATTTTAAGGATTTTCGAGAAACTGAGGATTTTCTTAAACAGCGATACTAAAAGTGAGAAACTGACTTCAAGGTTGAGATTTACATTACTTATACTTGGTGCGAATGTTTGCGAAGATAGGGATAAGATATTGTTACGATGGTTTTATAAGAAGATCAGTGAATATGATAGCGGGATCGAACAAGTTTGGCGAATTATACAGGAGTTCTGGAAACTAAACCCTGATGGTGTAAGTTACGAGATGTGGCAGAATGTTATTAATAGATTTGATTGGGAAGTTTGTGTTGCATAGAAGTTGTTATAAACGTTTAATTAATCAACCTTTCAATGAAAGATTGTTGGAAATTAACGACTTTCTCGTTGATATTGTAAGAGTCGTCTTCAGTATCTACATCTTCTTCATCGACGGCAGTATTTAAGTTTTGTAGTTCTAAATCGGAATCGAAATCCAACAGTCTAACCATATTGTTTTGGAAGATTCCTCTGTAGAGTAGTCTAATTAGGGTGAAAACCAACAAAGAATAAACCATACCGGCCCACAAATCGAATCTCCAATGGTGATCTAAGTAAATTGTGGACCACCACTGGACTATAACGAACAGAGCTATCAAAATCTTCAAGATTGTGAAATTCGAGAACCAGTAGATGAATAAGAAGGAGCAAACGGCCATACCTGAATGAACAGAGGGGAAAGCACCGAAAACTATTGGAGATTTATGGAAACCATTTGAAACTAAATTCCAACCTAAATCTTTATCGATTCTCACCAATTCAGCTGCATAACCTAGAGTCGAATAATCTGCTTTAGCGTCTAACCCGAAATTGTGTATAAACCAAGGTGGAGCTGAAGGTAATAGTATATGAGTTGAGATTGATAGTAGATTCTGGATACCTAAACAGAGAGAGTATTTTGATAGAACACCAGGTATATGGAAGACGTAAAGATAGATTGAAGTTAAGATCGGTATAGTTAAATGTAGTATAACGTAAGATGTATAAGTGATTAGATCTTGGAGATGAGATTTATTGAAATGAGTTGTTTGCCAATGTAGTAAATTGAGACAAGGCCATGCACAGATGATTAGGAAAATGAGATATTTTTTACCCCTTGATAATTTTTGTAGAGATATTAGGAATAGTGAGGAGAAGGAATAGAAAATGAAAGAGATTAGTGAAGGTTTAAACAATAGATTATCAGTTTTAGGTAACCAAGGTACATTGATTGAAGGTCTCCAAGAGATAGGTATAATGGAAGCATTTTTGAAAGCTATTAACCAGAGTAGGACAGGTGCAAAATTGAGGAAAAATGAGATTATTAAATATATTAAATTACCATGATTGTGAATTAAAGCGTTGTAAAATTTAAAGCAGAGTTTCTTTGGATGAGTTGAGATGAAGAACAGGAAGATTTTCTTCAGAGTTATAGGTGGGGTTTGTTTCTGACGAGTTATTGGAGATGCAAATGTTGGCGTGTAAGAGTTTATGGGCGTTGATGGGGGTGATGGGGATGACATTGTGGATAGAGAAAAGAAAAGAGCTGAGATAGGTTAGGCTAGGTTAGGTGAAGAAAGACGAAACTGTGAATTTGATAAGTAATCTGGGCTTGCCTGTTGAGTCGAGTCGTATCGTGTCGAGTCGAGTCGTGTTGTTTTGATTTGGAGGGTATAGAAGAACGATACGCGGCAGGGGTGGTAAGACGGAGATGGAACAATATCAAAGAGAGTGAGTGAGTATAAGCCTTGAATTAAGCCTCGATCTAAGTTGCAGTGAAAAAAAAATTTAACGAGGCTGGATCAGTGGGGTAGTAGTAGTAGTAGAGCGGTAGAGAGAGGTATGTAGAACTGAGCCCAACAGAAGAGAGTGAGATAAGAAGGATACGTGTGGAAGGAGTGGAAAGGAGTGGGAAGGAGTGGAGTGGAAGAGTTTTCTTTCAGCGCAGTTGAGTTGACAGATTACCGGTGAACAGAACTGTTTGCAAAGCACCACGAGACAGGAACGAAACGGAGGATCGGTGGACTGCACTGGACTGGACTGCAAGCCTGCGCCTGCGGATGGGGCGCGCTATCGAGATGCGCAGCGGTGCGCTCGCACGAGCGCCCCGTCTTGTCGCCTGCCCCCGCTGGTCCCGCTGCTCCCGAGATGCGTGCGGCGCGGCGCCAGATCCTGCCCGCCCGGGGGAACTCCACACGGGTCCCGGGTCCTGATTGGGTCCCGTTGGGTCCCGTTGGGCGCTGCCGCGCCGGACCGCCC